>SNQJ01S0019526.1:73892-89627 GCA_010110895.2 Picea sitchensis | reverse complement strand
ATGATGGATAATATGGAATTTAGATGGCATTTCTTATATTGGAAGTATCACAAACATACATGTTTCATAAATTTTGCATCATGTTTGGCATTCTACATGTTTTTTTTTGAATATATATATATTTATATATATATATATAAAAAAGCTCCGGAGACGCTTCGCTCCCGACCATTTTTTGAAAAATGCGCTCCCGCGCTCCCGCTTCCCGCTCCCGCTCCCGCTTCGCTCCCACGCTTCGGCAACACTGGTTCTTTCAAACGTTCTAACTTCTAAGACTTATTTGCAGATGACCTACCACCAGGGGTGTACTTCCAAAAAAGAAATGACCACCATAAAACCTAACTAGAACCAAAAGGCCAACCTACATTTAAAGCACCCTACAAACTAAGTTGTGCTAAAAAGGAAGAGGTTTAAAAACATAAATGAACTACTGGAGAAAGGTTCCATTTAGCCATCCAAATCACCATATGGGGCACCAGTACTGCTAGTTGGAAAGAAAAATGACACTATGAGAATGTGAATAACTATAGATTATAGATCCTTAATCAAAGCAATAATAAGAGACAAACACACCATTTACATAATAGATGATCTCTTTAACACATTAAAGGGAGTATGTATCTTTTCAAAACTTGATCTGAAGTTTGAACAAGATCAGTAAAATAAAACCTTCACATGAGTTCTAGATCTGAAATTGTAAATGGGTGTTCCTCACATAGATTTCAAGGTGTGAAACGATTTTCAAGTTTAAATTCTATTATAAGATCTCAAAAAATGTGGAGTAATAGCCAATTTTATTTTGGACATATCATGGTCATTTGAAGTCGAAATTGGATGAAATCTGCATTGTCGTGAGCTGACACAGATTCACAGGTGCCCACCAAAAATCAGCCAAAATTTCATTCGTTTACCCCCTAAAAATAGCAAAACACATAAAAACGTTTTTTGGCCATAACTTGGCCATACAGTGTCCATTGGCAGTGAGATTTTGACTGCAGCTAGATGTAACATGTCCTCTGTCCACCAAATTTTAGGAGATTCGAACGTTTGGTCTTCAAAAATAGAAAATTACAGTTGGGTCTGTTGGCTTTTGGGGAATGGAGGGGATGTAAGCACAATCATCCCAAAAATGTCAATTTTCACATGCAATTCTATGTAACTAATTTCAGATCTGAAAATTACTTCCTAGTGATCAAACAATAAACCCTAGCTGTTATCATTGAACAATTTTACATTGAAATTATGACAGAAAATTACAACAGTGGAAACAACAAAATTTGAGATAAATCATCCATGCACTTGAGACACAAAAAATTTTGTTCTGTAAAATTGTCAAATTCAAAATTTTTCTTAAGGAAAAATCAGCCTTCTCCACAATGACAAAATCACCAAAAATCTGAGAACAAACTTGTCCTCTGAAAACCAAAAATCAACAAACCAACCTCGGACAATTCCAATCTGCAAATCTGCTACAGCTTCCACATGTACAGCATGCTGACGTCCATCGTACGGACCTGTTGTTCTGCCCAACAAACTCGCACGTGTGAACCAGAAAACCCTCCCACGCGTGCGTTTGTTCTGTTCCAGTCACACGTGTAACTGTACGGACCTATTCATACCACACGTGTGACTGTACAGACCTGTTTGTACCACATGTGTGACTGTACTAACTGTTGTACTTGCATGTGCGGACTTGTACGGTCTGTCCACACGTTCAGCCTTTCTCTCTCCTCCTGTACGGCTACTTCTCCTCCTCTTCTCACATGTGTGGCCTCACACATGTGGCCTCTCTTGGCTGGGAAAATCAGAAGCCTTTCTTGGTTGAAATAGAAACATAAATCTCCAAGAACCCTAGGCTAGATTTGTCACAGTTGCAAAATTTCCCTTGCTGAAATTTCCAAGCTCCTAGCACAAGTGCTCACTCACTTATGCTAACTCCATAATGACACAATGAAATTTGTCACAATCTCTCCCCTCCTTATATAGGAGTTTAATGAGTGAGTTTAGGAACCCCTTCTAAATTCAATAATTAATCAAAATATTTTATTCCTCTTTGTGAATGTAACACCCCCACACAAGCCCACAAAGCCCATCACCAAGCCCATGAATCCCTAGCCTCATCCCAAGGGCATTTTCACTTAAACAAAAGAGTAATCTGGTGCCAACGAAGATTCCCACATGCCTAGTGGGAATACCTCCCGAAGCTACAAAAGCTTCAACACTCCCTCTTAGCGAGGGAGGCAAACCATCCTCCAACATCTGGATGTACCTGTCTCCCATACTGGAAGTGACTCTGTCTCCTGTACTGAATATGTTACCACCACTACACTCCAATCCTCCTAATTGGATGCTCCCTCTGTCACCGAAGCAAATCCTGCTCTCCAATCTTCCTGATTGGTTACTTCCTCTGTCACAGAGACAAAACTTGCTAAAAGGAATGGATCCTCCTGGGAAGACATGCAACGCCTAGAAACCTCATGCTTCTGAGCCTCCTACCTGGCCTCCTCGACCCATGACACCTTCTTGTCAGTCTTGGAAGATGCCTCTCTCCCACCTAAACCAGGGGAACTCCCTCTGAATCGCTAACTCTCTCTCTCTCTGAGCCCATTGACTCCCTCTGAAATCGGGCTCCCTTTGATTCTACATACTCCCTCTGAGTCCTGACATCTGACTTCCTCTTAACAATCTTGGGAGGTTGCTCCTCCCTACCGAATCATGAGGGTTGACTCCCTCTGAGTCGGTACAACCTCCGGAGCCGCCCGCTCCCTCTGAACCTGCATAGCCTGTGGAGCCACCTACTCCCTGTCCTCTATACGTCTATTACTGCTAGTAATAGCTCATATAGGCTGGCCCTTCAACTTGTACAGGTTGCTCTCTCTAACTCCAAGAACCACTACTGACTTGAAGCTATATCCTCTAGGCACAAATAACACTTGTCCATCTCGAAACAATATATGGTAGCCCTTCTTCTCAATCTCTAAGACTGAGAGCACGCTCCTGCTGAGTTCTGGCATCCATAACACATTAGTCACCCTGAACTTCTCTCCCAACTCCAACTGGAATCGTATTGTCCTTGTTCCCTGCACTATATGCCTTGTCCCCATACCAAGCTCTAAACACATGTCTGAGTCAATCTCTGTGATACTTTCAAACAACTCTCGTGCACCTGTCATATGGCAAGAGGCTCTGTTATCCACCAACCAAGCACCATCACATGAGATTGTACCGAAAAGAGCGAAAACCAATAAGAACTCCCTCTGCAGTCTATATGCAATCTCATCAACCTATGTTGTTGATGCCTACTACTTTCTTCCCCCTTTCCTCGTAGTGGACACTATGAATCATAATGGCCATAATCATGACAAGAAAAGCACTTGACCTTGCTAAGGCCCTTCCTCCGAGGCTCTAGAGAGCCTCCTCTTCTACTCCTAGTACGGGAAGCAAGAGTTTGATTATC
Source organism: Picea sitchensis (assembly GCA_010110895.2). Lineage (NCBI taxonomy): Eukaryota > Viridiplantae > Streptophyta > Pinopsida > Pinales > Pinaceae > Picea > Picea sitchensis. The sequence goes on along the minus strand of SNQJ01S0019526.1, from coordinate 86,170 downwards.
ATCACAGCTGCTCTTCTGCAAACCATTCCTGGGCTCTAACATGTCCTCGATCTTCAATTTGTTCACCATTTTGACCTGCCCAAAACAAAACAAAAATCTGCTGCAACAATTCTATTGTACCCCCCACAGCAGCAGCAAAATGTGTCTCAAGAGATGACTCCCTCTCTTCCTTCAAAGCCTCAGCTCCGATACTATGTCAATTTTCACATGCAATTCTATGTGATTAATTTCATATCTGAAAATTACTTCCTAGTGATCAAACAATAAACCCTAGCTTTTATCACTGAACAATTTTACACTAAAATTATGACAGAAAATTACAGCAGTGGAAACAACAAAATCTAAGATAAATCATCCATGCACTTGAGACACAAAATTTTTTGTTTTTTTAAATTGTCAAATTAAGAATTTTTCTGAAGGAAAAATCAGTCTTCTCCATAGTGACAAAATCACCAAAAATATGAGGACAAACTTATCCTCTGAAAACCAAAAATCAACAAACCAACCTCAGCAAAATCCCCGGACAATTCCAATCTGCAAATCTGCTACAGCTGCCACCTGTACGGCCTGCTAACATCAGTTGTATGTACCTGTTGTTTTGCCCAACAAACTCGCACGTGTGAACCAGAAAACCCTCCCACACGTGCGGTTTTTCTGTTTTGGTCACACGTGTGACTGTACAGATATATCTATACCACACATGTCACTGTATGGACTATTGTACTTGCACATGCAGAGCTGTACAGTCTGTCCACACGTGCGACCTTTCTCTATCCTCCTGTACGGCTGCTTCTCCTCCTCTTCTCACACGTGTGGCCTCTCTTGGCTAGGAAAATCAGAAGCCTTCCTTGGCTGAAATAGAAATAGAAATCTCCAAGAACCCTAGGCCAAATTTGTCACAATTGCAGAATTTCCCTTGCTAAAATTTCCAAGCTCCTAGCACAAGTGCTCACTCACTTATGCTAACTCCATAATGACACAATGAGATTTGTCACAATCTCTCCCCTCCTTATATATGAGTCTAATGAGAGAGTTTAGGAACCCCTTCTAAACTTAACAATTAATTAGAATATTTTATTCCTCTTTGTGGGTGTGAGACACCTGCACACAAGCCCAGAATGCCCATCACCAAGCCCATGAAGCCCTAGCCTAATCCCAAGGGCGTTTTCACTTAAACGAAAGAGTAATCTGGTGCCAACGAAGATTCCCACATGTCTGACATCATGGCCCCTACTGGGAATACCTCCTGAAGTGACAAAAGCTTCAACAAAAAAGTGATTGGAAATGGATCCGAACAAAAACCGATGGCTGTAAGACTTGGTGCCCACAAGCAATTCGACAATTAATGAGGATTTAAGCAAAATAAAAGACAATGCAAGTCTTAAAAATTAAATGGAAAAAATAATAAATGAGAAAAAGAAAAAAGAAATAGGAGAGGAAAGCTAAGGAATGGGAAATGAAAGGGCAAGGATGCTTGGCCTTCCCATTACCCCCAGCTCTGCCTATATCTTCTTGTAAATCAACCCACAAGGGATCTTTTAGCCAAGAGGTGAGGATCCAGAGAAGAGACTTGACTATGTAATTGTTGAATGGCCCATAAGCCTGCATTGTAACCCAAAATTGTCAAAATAAAGACTGAGCAACCATTCAAAGCTGGTTTTCCCATTTCGGTTTCCAGGTTAAGAATTGTGCTCCTTATGTCATGAATTGCTCTGAATTTCTCTGTGGTTGTTGTGTAAATTCTGTGTGGAAGCATTGCTGTTCCCAATTGCATTTTATTGGATTCATATGATGAAATTACAGGCTGCGTTGGTGATAGTTATAGCTCAGTAATCGACCTTTTTAGCAATTTTGTGAATGACAACAGTTATGAGATACCCACCGTCCAGTCCACTCAGAGCATTGAGATCAATGGCTCTCAGGAAACGGCCGTTGTAATTTTTTTTCTTAAACTTCTAATTCTTCTTCTGATTTCCAGCCAGTTATTCTTTATTGAGGCCGTTGCATTAATTTGGTGCCTGACAACCAGTCTTCTATTATTTACTGAGGCCATTGAGTATTCCTACAGGCCATACACACCCTCCAGCAGGTCATATGCATAACTTGTGTGAGAATTCTGCCTGGCTGTCCATGGTATTTTTCTCCCTTGACTCTGTGTCGAGTGGAGTTCTGTAGCTCGCATTCAATTAATTAAATTAACCTACCAACAATATTCATGTTCACTCCATCAATAAATGGGCCTTTGACAGGACCATATGCACTCTTTGTTTGGTAACGGTGCCTTTGATTCAAAGCATTCCCTTTCTTCATTGATACAAGAGAAATCCATTTCCTGTCTCTTCCTTTGTAAATAAACATATGTTTATTCCTTTGCTAATCTCTGAGATGACAGGAAGAAATCAACGTGGGCTGTAATTGCTTTTATTTTAAGTATTAGACTCATTCGTATATACTTGTCTTAATTCTGATTGCCATTGTCGTTGAGGACAATGTTCTGTTTTTTATATATGCCGGAGCATGTTATTATATGGGCTGTTGGACTGACATCCATTATGCTGGAACTTGAAGGCATTTGTGTGATTGTCCACTGTGTCCAACGCAGGGTTTGAAGACACCATAAATCCTGTGTACCATTTGAATCTACAGCCATACATAAGCTATTACAAGCAGTGCATTAAAAATCGGTTGACTTGGACTAGGCCTCAGCCGAGTTGACCAAGCCAACCCCAAACCGGTCCGACTTGGCCGTTCTATCGACTAGGAAGGCCGGTTTGGTACTGAACCGAACAACTCGGCCGAGTCAAAGCTTGACTTGCCCAGGGGCCAGTTTGGTACCAAACCGGTCAACTCGGCCGAGTCAAAGCTTGACTCGCCCAGTTTGGTACCAAACCGGTCAACTCGGCCGAGTCAAGGCTTGACTCAGCCAAGTAGGTACTAGACCCCACCAACATGCAAGATTAAATTTTTCTTTAAAAAAGGGTTTGACCAAAAACACTGGCAATTAATGGTAATGTTAAAAATTTAAGTAAAAAGATAAAAAGGAAAGATAAACGAAATGTCAACTTTTAATGGTAATGTGAAATTCTTAAAGTTAAAGTTGACACTTCCTTTATCTTTCTTTTTTATCTGTAAAAGTTGACATTTCCTTTATCTTTCCTTTTTATCCATAAAATTTGGCATTTTCTTTATCTTTCCTTTTTATCCTTTCACTTAAATTTTTAACATAACCATTAATTGTTTCAAGATGTTTGAGAGTGGTTCCAAGCTTATCGGACTTCATATGAAGAAAGTAGAATTTCATATCCCACTCAAAATCCAGTAGACTTAACAATTTTCAGGATTTTGGGATTGGTAGGATTGCAACATTTTCATTGGATTATATCATGTATGAGGGTATGGGACTGGCATTTAATCAAGAGCACCAAGCCCTTTATGTACCTCGATGTTGGTGGTATTGATTGTTGAACTCCTCTGATATAGCCTTGGCAAAAATGTACCTTTCACTCAAACCAAAATCATTGATTAGGCATGTTACGCTTTTTCTACCATATTATAAAGCTTCGATTAGGTAGTTTCATCAAAATTGGGAGATGTTCATTGATGTCTCTAGAGGATCGATGTAGAGGCAAAGGCTAGACAAGAGGCAAAGGGTGATACTAATGATGAGGATCCCAATATAAACGATGGTGGAACATTGCTTGTCATTTATGTTTGTCATTTAAATGTTCTTGCTCATGTATTCATAATGTTTTCTTTCAAAGTTTCAATAAACTGAGTCATTGAAATCAGATCGGTCCTAGTCAATCCGAGTCCAAGTCTGAGTCCGAGTTGACCATCGACCAATTCCGAGGCCGAGTTCGAGTTGACCATCGACCAATTCCGAGGCCGAGTCCGAGTTGACCATCGACCAATTCCGAGGCCGAGTCCGAGTTTTAAAACATTGAATACAAGTATATCATGTGTTGGTCTGACATCTCATATGTAGGAGCGCCTCTGTTGACCATCGACCAATTCCGAGGCCGAGTCCGAGTTTTAAAACATTGAATACAAGTATATCATGTGTTGGTCTGACATCTCATATGTAGGAGCGCCTCTCTTATTGTTAATTCTAGAGCCTTGTATCTCCCTGTTGCGGTAGCATTAAGGATATGGGAAGCTGGATTTAACTTTATGCATGGGCAAGTTTGAATGGTTGAGAAACCATTGTACATTGACTAATTTCCCAGCTAAGGAACTATGGAGTAAAGTGCAAAGAATGTGTTGGGAATGGTCTCAATTAAATAGTCCTCCACCAAAGTAGGAGGAATTCAGCCAAGATGAAGGGGACTGAAGGATCAAATGCACCAGTAGGCAAAGGTGCAGCAGTAGGAGGAAGCAAGCAAAGGAGGATCAACTTCCAAGGCAGCATCACCACCAGAACAAAATCATAGTAGACCTTACTCATTTTTAGCATTGTCTTGCTATGCAAAGAAGACTGGTAAAGAATGGCTACTAAAGCTAATAAGCCTTATATGTAAGCTTTTGGGGACCAAAATCCTCACAGTTGAGAGGGATGATCTGATATGGATCAGTGAAATAAATCCTTCAGTGTTCACGTAAGGTCTAGAACTGAATTTATGCATGGGTGTTTCTAACATAGATTTCAAGAAGCACAACCATTTTCATGTGTAAATTCTATTATAAGATCTCAAAAAAAGTGAAGGAATAGCCAATTCTATTTTCGACATATCATGGTCATTTGAAGTCAGACTTGGATGAAATTTGCACTGTGGTGAGCTGACACATATTTAAGGTATCCACCAAAAATCAGCCAAAGACTCGTCCATTTAACCCCTAAAAATGGCAAAACACAGAAAAACATATTTTGACCATAACTCAGCCAATACAGTGTCCATTGGCAGTGAAATTTTGACAATAATTAGATGTAACATGTCCTCCTCAACCCACCAAATTTCAGAAGGAGATTCAATCATTTTTTCTTCCAAAACAGAAAATTATAGTCAGGTTTATTGGCTTTTAGGGAAAAGGACTGGAAGCCCAACCATTCCAATAAGGCATGAAGGTAAGGCTCTGAAAAGAGAAGGGGCAGTGAATGCTGGGTCTTTTCATGTTAACACTCTGTAAATCCTTATTGGGGAGTGTACATATAGTATGAGCAAAGCACACAACAATCTCAAATTGAGAGTGTGTTTTAGCATTGAATGTATCTCTAGTTGAGAGCACAATAAAGCTACTGCATTGAAGAGCTGGAGCTTTTCCATTGGGTTCTCCAAGGTATATCTTGTGTTAATGGTGTGAATGTTACTGTTGCTTACATTTAGTTTCCATGTTTGTACAATTTCCATCAGTGCAGTATAGTTTTAGCCTTAATGGAGTGTAGCAATTTGCGTGTTTGGAGTCTGGACATAGAATTGGATATAACAGCAATGATATTTCAATTCCGGTAAGTAGTGCATCTCAAGATCTGAGTGAGGTTTTGCAACAGCCATAAGCTATTGAATTACGGATCAAAAGTAGGCACAAAAAGTGAATATCCTTGAGTAACGATAAATGAAACATAAATCCCTAAAACAATATCCATAATAAGGGATAGTGATTAACAGTTCCTAGTCATGACCTGTGACTTAATAAATGCACCTGCCACTTTTATGCAAAAAATGAACAATCTTTTTGACCTTACCTAGGAAAGTTCAAGTTATCCATAACACTGGCTCATGGGTTCTTCTTTTCCCACAATAGTTAATTTGGATTGCAGAGTTGTTGCTCCCTGTGGCAATCGATTCTAAGGGCTTCACTTCCAGCAACATAAGGTTGAAGGAACTTTACTTCTCACAAAAGTGGACTGCAAAGTCACTAGACTTGGTCGATTTTGGGACTTTGTTGCCTGGCAACCAGATCAAGTGGCATGCTCAAAATCATAATTGTCTCTAGCTCAAAACCACAGTTTGCTCTGTTTTAACTACTTAGGGAACACAATTGACTTCATTTCAACTTCAGCCAAATTCTCGCCATGAAAAGTTGCCCTGATGCATTATTTGAAGTGTTCTCATTAGGTGTTACTCTACAAGTACCAAGAAATGAACTCCACAGATGAATCATTAGAAGCTAGAATCATGGTTCGACACAAAAGAATTCTAGCACAAGCTTAGGGCAGTGTTACCCCCGGTTTGTGGGATAACTAAGGAGATGATGTCTCGAGGCCCTCAAGTTGCACATATGGAGTGCCAAGAGACCACATGACTAGCAATGTCCACTTGCACATATGGAAGCCCATTCTATCATCACAGTTTGGATCCATTGTCAGCACATCCACCACACCAGCTAGCTTCTAGACAACACATCGGTCTTGCTCCATGCGGTACAAGTCAAGTATTGTGGCAGGTAATCACCCTAATATTTGAGGCATTTAAACATGTTGTATTTAAGTTGCTTTTGATTATAGAACGTCTGCTTGGACATTATGCTTTTGACCCTGTTTCACCTTGGTGAGTGTCATAGATTTCCTAGTAAGTGGCCCACTTTTGGGGAACAGGTGCAACTGGGGATCCCTTGAGGGGTCATCGTACCATTCCCGACCATACTTACCACTTTCCGCTCATTACAATCCCATCATATTGCCCTCTTCTAGGCCCTTTGACTTTACTGACCCAAGAAGGGCATGTACCTCATTTCATGGGAAGAAGGGGCCGAAGGCCCAGGGGGATGGTTGTTGGCAAAAGATAAGAGCCTAAAATATAAACCTTCTAGATGCTCGCCCAAACAGGTCTTGAGAACAATGAGCTGCTTCTCTTAAAAGAATTGAAGACCTGCACAATATCAAACACATAATAAATATCTCGCTTGAATACAAGACTAACACAAGTGCGTTACAACGCTTTACATGGTTACCCCTATGGCACTTTGTGGAACTCTTTGTTCAAGTGACACTGTGTTACTGCCCCCCAAGCTAATCCATTCACTATTGGGAGTGCCCACATGTTTGGATCATTAATAAATTAACAAATGGCAATAAACGGGCTTGGAAAAAGGTTGCATTGAAGAAGAAGGTACAACACACCCCCTTCAAAGACACCCATAAATGAGATAATATGAGCCCTTGTATGTCATGAAACTCATTGACCTATGAAGTCTAAACCCCTATCCACCTCATCATTCACTACATGACCTTGAAGGGGCATCCTTGGGAGCATCCCCTACTTGAGGGTTTTGGTCTACCCAATAAGACTTTTATGACACCCCTCCCATACCTAAACTTGGTCAATTGTATAGGGTCTTGGAGCATTTGTTTAATTTGATGAGATATTTTTGATGCACATGTTTAGGTGCCTTGTTTATTAGATGGGTTTTCAATTGCCACAATATTTTGACTTGAGATCCCTAGAGGGCATGCCTATTTGTTTTGCAGGACCTTGTTTGGTGGATAGTTTTGGAGGAACAAGCCTAGCTCAGGCTTCCATGGGGCTTGAATCCCACAGGTTGGATGCCAAGGGCCCACATGTCGGATCATGATGACTTTCCTTTGGAGGCCTAGAAGACACTTTGGATGACCTCACATGCCAAACGATTTGCCTAGGAGGGGAAAAATGTCACTTCTTGAGGCTTGATGTCACCTAGGGCTAGGGTATGGTGTTGATGGAGGTATTGCTCATTGACACATGGCACGTTTTGAAGGAAGAAGGCTTTGAACCATGAAGAAGAAGCTTGGATGGATGACAACTGGTCTTTGGAGGCCTGGCCATGCTTCCCCAACTGCAACGACTTGCTCCAAGTGTCAAAACGTCTCCCTAAAGGGGTGACGTCATCTTGTTTTAGGGTTTCTAATGTGCAAAAGTGAAAATTAAATATTATTATTTGTGTAAAGGGGTAAGATAAGGATTGTTGACCCCTTATCTTATGTTTTACCCTAATTAAGTGGACAAACTATGTTTTAGACATTTTGTATAAATAGAGATCATGTGAATCTCATTTGACAACAAAGCTCTCCCATGTGGAGAAGGATATTTGGCTGAAATTTGCGCCCTACTTGGGCATTTCTCTCTATCTCTCTTGGTTACATTATCTTGTGATGGTTTATCTTTGTTATTGGATGGATGGATAATGTGCTAGCTCTCTTGGAGGATTGAATTCTTGCTTTATGGTGAAATTTGCTTGGTGAATTAGGGTTTCATCTTGTTAATGCTTCAACTAGGTAAGGACTTCATGTTTATTGCTCTCTTTTCTTGGTTGTAAGGTTAATGTGATGATTTCTTGGGGAGTATAAGGGCATACAACCCCCTCCAAGTCCATTATATAATTGTTTGAAGTAATTTTGGTGCAAAGGATACTAGGAGGAGTAAAAGGGCTTACACCCTCCTAGGTTTTCCTTGTTGGTTAGGGTTTTCCTTGGGGAGTAAAAGGGCTTACAAACCCAAGGAAGTAACTCATCCAACTTGTTTAGTAAAGAGACTCCATTTACCCAATAGAAAGACACTAATCTTCATGCATTGGAGAAATAAATCATTGCATTGGTAATCATAAAAAAATGAGATATTGAGATAATCTAAGTTGGAATATTTTCTATGTGTTCTAAGCTTGCTAAGGCCACAAGCATTTTGTTTTTCCAAATAGTTCTTGTTGCTATTACAACTTTAATCTACAACCATTAGAGCTGCAAAAACCCTAACACTTTTTCTTTCATAACTTGTTTTTCAACCGTCAAAAGTTGCTAAGAGTTTGCCACATTAATCTACCTAGCCTAGCGCAACTTTTGGGTGGATTCTTTGTGAGTTTTGATGGTTGGATTTACTATTGTAACAACTAGATTGCTACAGCCATAAAGCTGCAAAATATCTCTGCACACACCTTTTATTACAGCCTTGTTTCATTGTTAAAGTCTTATGCTTTCATTCTTGAGTATCACTAGTGTTTATCTAGCTTATCTCTTGCATCATTTGTTGGACTTTTAGCAATTATTTGGCAGCTTTAATACTTATTCATTTGTCGATATACATTATTGTTTACTGCTGCAATTAGGGACAGCAAGCTTAACTTGCTTGTCCATCTAACGTTATACATATATGCTTGGCTTGTTCTTGTGTCTCGGGCAGGTACAACACTCTTTGCAGTTGTTTTTATCTCTTGGTAACCATTGGCTACCACTTAGACACTTTCCCAAGCCCTTCCACATCTTCTACCTTGACCTATAGGGGGACCTTCCTTCATCACTTCACTTTTCATCTCATTCACGCCAGGGTCACTGGGATTCCCCCCTTGAGATGATTCTATCATCACTAAAGTGACAGGAATACCTGCCTAAGGTGACAGTGGATAGGTGTTCTCAAAGTTGTCGCCATTTGGTGGTTGGGTCAAGCTTTGCCCAACCTACAACTTGTGCGATAACAGGCAGCACAGGATGAGGTCCAGTATTTGATTGAAAATTTATAGGCCATAAATAAGATGCATCTCAAAAATTTTGAAAAACACAAACATCAATATGCTTGGGCCGCCCCAAAAGAAGAGATTCTGGACGAAAGAGTGTAAGGACCTAAGCCAGGTTAAAATTTCAGGAAAAGTCCAGTTGTTGCCACCAAGGGAATATCCAGACTCCTTGCTCAAGAAAGATTGCATATATTGGTGATCCTAATTTCTTGTGACAAAATTCTTCCGCTGGTTGAAGGAGAGGGGTCTAGAAATGAACAAGTGCACTGTCAATAACAGAGATGAGAATACCCACAATGTTGCAGGGGATCACAAGTAAGGATCGGCAAGTGGTGAACATACAGTAACTATGGGTGGTGGATGTGAAACTTGGAACCATAAAAATGGATTGAGTGTTCTTTAGTCATAGTAGAGATAACACACAAAAAATTAGCATGGCCTGTTTGTAAACTATTCTAGCTATGTTTGGAGGTAGGCAGGCTGTTAGATTAGAATTTCAGTTTTGTAAAAGACTCTGTTCAATTGTTCAAATTGTAATCAAGGATATAACTGAAAGGAACTTTCAAAATTCATGGAATACTTACAATACCAAAACAATTCAATATGAAAACCAATTTAGTACAGGAAAACAGAGAACCCACTACAGTCTATTCAATTGGCTCCAGCTAATATGACATGATTTGGGTAAGATGTAATAAGTTGTTTGCTGTTGTTTCCGCAGTGAAATGTGGTTAGCTACTTGTTGATTAATATTTAGTGACTACTACTAATTTGTAAGTCTCCAAAATACATATATCTGGTATGATCTATGATGACATGATGCCATTGAGTAAGATATATTTTTCTTACAACATTTCAAATTACAAATGCTGTTGTGAATTACTATTGCAAAAGCATCATTAAAAAAATGAATCAATATTCAGAGGACATTCCAAGCACGGGGCCATATTATTCATGTACCTGACAGAAACTGTGAAGGTATTGATGTACAATCTGATTGCTTGCTTGTTTCTTCATTCCATTGCCTCCTTTCTAACACACTTACAGCAATATCATGTCCTTGTTCTTTGCCTGTTCCATTTTGTGAAATTTCAGACCTTGAACTGATATTACTTCTTGAATTTTCAGATATTGAGATTCCCTGGGAAGGTAAAATTCTTTGAACCCTTGAGATGGGAAGAGACTGAGGAGGTGCCGACTCATCCTGTTGATTTTTTAATGTTTTGTCTGTCTTTTTGCTGTTTTCCAGCACACTCACCATGCTAGAGACAGAAGGATATGACCTCTCCTGTGGTTGCTGTAATATTTTCTCATGCTTTTGGTTATTCGCTAGAACACTTCCCATGCCAGACTGAGAAGAAGAAGACCTATCATGAAGCTGCTGTAATTTTCCATCATTCATCTCACTATTTGCCAGCGCAATTGGCATGCCATCTTCTTTATGCTCTTTGTTTGCTTCTATGTGGAAATTCGACAATGTTACGCCAAGCTGTGTTTGAACTGAGCAAATATACATGAAAGAGAAAAACTTCAGTATGCAAAACACCAGTATACAAATGGATAAAGCACCAAAGTGGTCCTAAAGAATCTGCTTAGAAGGATGTTTGCATGCAACCTGCCACTAGAACACCAAAATACGAACTGCCCTAGAATTCCCAAAACAAGCAGATGGTAATAATACAAAATGGAATAAGTCTATGCATCGGTCTATAGTATATACCAAGGATGATTTCAAGGGCCCTGTTGGTTAACAGATATGTCCTAGGGAATGAGTCCCTTTGTTGACTCCACAATAAATAGATTAGTGGTCACTGATTTTGATTTTGCACTGGTGAAGCTCAGGGATGAGACATTACTCCATGCCTATTAGGCACCCACACACTCGCTGTGGTTGGGGGTCCACAGTGCACACCAGCTTCTTATAAATTTCAATCATTGCTGTCTAGCCACTTATGATTTCGCTCTGAACCGAGCATGATGTCAAACTGCTAAACCAAACCAAAAAATATAACTAAGGCGAACTTGACATACTCATAAACAAATTAACAATCCTCCTACAACTGTTTTATCAACAAGGATTTGGTGCCAATGGTCAGCAAATGGGGATTTTAGTGAAAATGGTAGGGCATTGGATAACTCTGTCATTTCACTTCAATATGAAGCATTGATCCATCTATGTATTAGAGCCACAGTGACAATAGTTACAGAAGAAAACAGTTTTGAAAATTTTCTTGTTTTTTAAGTTTTGCTTTTCTTGTTTTTTAGCCTCTCTTAATTCGCTGGGAAAAGAAAGACATAGCGCAAGGAAAACACAGAGAAAAGAAGGAAAGCTGCAGCCACAGCAGGACACAGACTCGGACAGAGAATGGAGCTTGCTGCTATTGACAAGACACAATGCAGAGTGTAATGATATGTAACTATGCTCTGTACCGTCATTCTCTCATAGAATAAAATGTTGAAATAATGTAACTGCAAAGTGTATTCTTATTATTATTTGATATATTATTCATTGGATCAATTCCCATTGTGGATTGATCATGTCAGCGATTGTAAAAGGACCAAATCCCCTTTTGCAGATTGGTCATAATATAATTGTAATAGGCAGAAAGAGAAGTCAGCCCCAGAATATATCAAAGAGGCCCCGGAATATAATAAAGGTGGTTATAACCACACAGTAGAAGAAGTCGGCCCTGCCAGTGAAAGGACACTCCCACACGTGCCAGTCTTGTATAAATAAGGAGGCTAGCGCCTCACTTAGACACACGTCACTTGCTCATTGAGAGACAAGTTTCGGAATTGCAGTTGGAGAAGAGAGAGAGAGAGACACACATCTTTAGGAGAGGACTTTCTATTTGCTTGAG
>SNQJ01S0019526.1:59454-73882 GCA_010110895.2 Picea sitchensis | reverse complement strand
GGGGAGTGTTGAAATAATGTAACTGCAAAGTGTATTCTTATTATTATTTGATATATTATTCATTGGATCAATCCCCATTGTGGATTGATCATGTCGGCTACTGTAAAAGGACCAAATCCCCTTTTGCGGATTGGTCATGATATAATTGTAATAGGCAGAAAGAGAAGTCGGCCCCAGAATATATCAAAGAGGCCCCAGAATATAATAAAGGTGGTTATAACCACACAGTAGAAGAAGTCGGCCCTGCCAGTGAAAGGACACTCCCACACATGCCAGTCTTGTATAAATAAGGAGGCTAGTGCCTCACTTAGACACACTTCACTTGCTCATTGAGAGACAAGTTTTGGAACTACAGTTGGAGAAGAGAGAGAGAGAGAGAGGCGCATCTTTAGGAGAGGACTTTCTATTTGCTTGAGTTATCTCTTGGCATTGTATTGGCTATCTATAATAAGGAAGTTTTGATGGGTTTTCTTCCCCTAGAGGGTTTCCCAGAATAAATGTTGTGTCTCTTGTGATTGTGTATTTCTCAGTGATCTTGTCTTATGTTGCTGTTATCTATTGAAATGCAAAGAACTATAATAATGGCTTAAACATTAACATAAAATAATATTCTTCCTTCAGAAAGTTTTCTTGCCTGTGTAATGAATCTTCTCGTTAGTCTACTCGGTACTGATATATCCTGTTTTCTTATTGCTTTGACAAGCATAAATTAGGACTCCTGTAAACAAACTGTTGGGCACTGTTTCTGGGCATCTTTATAGCCTTGGCTCTTCGCTGTAATCTGTATTAGAATGTGTTTCCAAGCATCTGTGAGCAGTTTTGGTTTCTTTGTTGTAAGTGGCATTAGCAGATGTTCTAAAGATTGATCATTTTGGTATCGGAGCACCATATAATCATGCAGTGGATGGTCAAAACCAAACAGCAGTATCTGTTAGAAGGAAAGAAGCCCCAAGAAGGGTTGGAATTAAGCAGTGTTAGGAAGATGGAAGATGAATCTCCCAAGGCAAGATTCACTGAAATGGAAGTCAATATGGAAGCATTGCAGTGGATGGTTTCCCACTTGGTAACCACCATGTTGGAACAAAAGACTGGTGGGAAAAGATAGAATGCAGATCCGGAAGAGTCAGAACCTGGTCCAAAAGACTTCTCCAAAAGAATTGAGCCTGGCACATCTGCAAGTTTGTTTAAGATGGAGGCAAAACTTGACATTAAACCATTTGATGGGCAGATACACACAGAGAAATTGAATACCTGGTTAAGGCAGCTTGAGGTTTATTTCAGTTGTCAAGGACACATGGATGTGAAAAAGGTTACCTTTGTACACTTGCAAATCTCTGAGCATGCCCTCTTGTGGTAAGAATCTATTGTTAGCGTTCGCAATAGCAAAAGGGAGCACATGTTACAGATTGGAACGATTTCTTGGTTTTGTTGAGGAAGAAATTCTACTCAGTTGGGTATGAAAGGGAGCAGCAAATCCGGTGGCAGTATCTTACTAGGACAATGTCAACGGAAGTTTGTACAAGATTACACTGCCTGTAAAATTTCAGACCCCAACCCAGTTTCAGTCTCGCTAATTTTTCAGCCAATGTTTAATGCCCAAACCCAGATTTATGACAACCAATTAAACTCAACATAAAATAAATTTTCAGAACTGAAACATGAAGATTCTGAACATCGTTTTAACGGAGAAATAAAATATATCAGCAGCACATAAAAACTTAGAAAATGACACAGTGATTTTTGGTCTAACAACGACCTTGAAAAAACCCACAAGGGGAAAACCAGTGAGAGAGGGATTTTTTATTATTTGTGAGCTTCAGAGAAATTTTGTTACGGCATATTCATCTTCAGAAATTTAATGACAAACTTATCTCAAAAACTGTGCCAAGTCTTCACACAAGTTCTGAGCCAAACTCCTCAAAATTCATGCCAGAATTTTCTGCACCAAAGTACAGGTCTGCTCCTCGATATTTGTGCCTCTAATTTGTTGTACGGATGCCTCAAAATTCATGCCAACAACAGCAGCAAAAAATCTGGGTAATAAATAATTGTACAGCCTCCTTGAAAATTGTGCCAAACTCCCAAAAATTACACAGAAAATTACCTCGATTTATGTGCAGCAAATCGACTGTACTAACTGAAAATCCGTATGGTATGCCTATGTCCACTGGCTGTACCCTCCTCGATTTCTGTGCCCAAAAACTCAGCCGTACGAACTATGAAATCCGTACTGTACGGACAAAATTTAATGTTGCGCCTCTTTTGTTGGCATGTTTTTACAGGAAGAGTGTGCTTGACATCGATGGCAAGAACAGCAGGGACGATGGCAAACAGGAAAAGCATAAGCTCAAAAGGAGAAGCGAACAGTATGCAGAGATCAAAGATCAGAAGGAAAAGCGCAGTACAGAAACGTGATCAGGATCAACATCTCCACGGGACAAACTAGGACCGTTGAGAATTCGAATATCCGAATTTCCGTCAGCCGTTGGATTGAATTAATGGAAGGATAGGATAAGCGGGGCAAAACGATTGAGAATTCGATCACCTGAATATCCGTCAGCCGTCGGATCAAGTTAAGTGAAGGATAGGATAAACGGGGCACAAGGTTTGAGAATTCGATTATCCGAATACCCGATAACCGTTGGATCACTTTTAAGTGGAAGGACAGGATAAGCTAGAAGAGCAGCATCAAAGATAGATCGAGCCATCGATCTAAGAACATGATCGACAAACAACATTTGGTTCACGTCAAAAGTTGCGAGGAGGTTACTGTTCGGGGAATCTCACTTCGGAAGAATTGGCAACTTGAAAGTCGAATTACCCGAAGCCCGAAATCCGAAATGAATAAGGACCATCGGATCTGGAGAAAATGCGATGACTGTTGGATTTAATCCAAAGCAAAGTTGCATCGCAAACAGATCGAGCCATTGATCTAAGATCTTGATCAAACGGACATCATTCGTTTCGAGTCTAAAGTTATGAGGAGGTTATGCTCCAGAGAAATCACTTCAAGAATTTCCAGTTGAGATTTGATATACCCAAAGCCCGGAGAGTCGAAGAGCCGAAATACATTCTCGACCGTCGGATCATCCAAAGTAGATCTCAGTCGTCAAATCATCCGAAGAAGATCTCAAGCGTCAAATCGTCTAAAGTAAATCTGGGTCATCTAATCCAGAGCGTCAGTTTGAGTTTTGAAATTCCCGAAGCCCGGAGACCCGAAAAGCCGAAATAAATTCTCGACCGTCGGATCATCCGAAGTAGATCTCAAGTGTCAGATCATCCGAAGTAAATCTGGGCCATCTGATCCAGAAAAGACGTGGCATAATCCTGTGGACTCCAAGTAAAGACCCGAAGTAAGCCTCAACCGTCCGATCCATGAGGACACGTGGCAGGAATCTGTGGACTACGGCTAAAAGCGTGAAGGTTGAGAATTGAAATTGCCAAAGCCCGGAGTAGCGAAGCAGATCTCGACCATTGATCGAGAAAGGGTACACATGACCGTTGATCTAGTTGAGAGGTAAAATCCTTAAAGTAAAGGCAGAGCCATCGATTAAGAAGGACAAGTGTCCACAGATCATCGACTCCGGAAGATTAGCGTACGGAAGAAAGCAGGGTTTGAGATTTGAAACTCCCGAAGCCCGGATCACGAAATAAATCACAACCGTTGATTTAGGAAGGTTAGATCTGATCCGCAGATCGTGAAAGAACAAATCTAAACCGTCCATTCAGGAGCACCGTCAAGATCGTGAGATCGACGATCTCGTCGCATTGCGAGGATTGAAGGTGCGCGAACTTTAAAAAATTGAAGGCAGGCCGCAATTGAAACCACGGTTTTGGAAAAAGGACACGTGGAGGCTCGAGGTAAATTGCGGTACGAAACGCAGTTTGATCTCAAACCACCTTTGGCCGCGCCCACAATCACATGGTCACATGATATCATCGCCCAAGGTCACATCAGCAAAAGATAGGGGAAGGAGCTAGCGCTGCTAGGCTCCACATCGGAGGTTACGCATTGAAAAGTCAAAAAGCATCTGCGTGTATAACCCAACGGCGCTGATCAAACCGAATCTGATCGAAGGGTTGTTGTTTCATCTCGTGATTTCTTGATCAGTTACGATTCAGTTACACTAACTGAATCATTGCTCTGGGACGTTGGAATCATGGCTCTTGAGCGTTTTGAGATTCCCAACATGGGCATTGGAGATTCGGAGAGTAATGGATGATGAGGGCATGAATAAAAGAAAGAAGTCGTGACAGAGGAAGGTTGTTGTTTCTCGGTAAGATAAGTTGAACTGTATGTGATCAAGTAGAAAGCAGGAACAGAGCCGAAAAGATGTAGAGATGAAGAACATAAGCTGGACAAAGCAGAAATGGTGAAAACAGAAGACTGTACGATAACCAAAGAGCAGATGGAGAGAGACAGCAAGTGGAGCCAAGCATGAACAGACAGAAGCAGAGCAGAATTGCAGAACAGAGAAGAAGTGGTAAGCATTGAAATGTTTGTATTGTTGTAAGGTCTTATTCAAATAAAGATTTATAATCAGGGTGGTAGGGTGGTGGTAGGGAGGATTGTTGTCCTCAGAGTTTCAAGTGGGTGCCTGAACACAGGGAGTTGTAGCTTCCATCTGGTTGTAGCCAGAAAAACCAGGGTGGTAGGGTGGTGCAAGGGAGAACCATTGTTCTCTGTTATACAAGTTGGTGCATGTGTGACTGGAAGTTGGTGCTTCCATCCAGTTGGTGCTGGAACACTCAGGGAGTTGGTGCTTCCTTTTAGTGGGTGCTAGAGAAACCAAAGAGTTGGTGCTCTCAGCAAGTTGCAGCTTGTTAAAGAAGAGGTTGTAGCCTCATTTTGAGTTGGTGCTCAAAGAAAGATGATGTACAGAACTTAAAAGACTGCCTATCATTCAAAGAAGAAGAGGTTTTCTCCCTTTATGGGTTTCCTCATGAATATCTATCTCTGTGTATATCATATGTGTGATTGATGTTTGTTATTTCTGTTGTTCACGTCTTGCATAATCTTGATGATCACTTGGAGAAGGTTAATAATATTTTAATAGGCATAATATTGTTTAAGCACAGTAACAACTGATTCACCCCCCCCTCTCAGTTGTCTTAGTATTTCCAACATCTTCCTCGATTTCTGTGCCAACAAAAGTTGTACAGAATCCTGAAATTCGTACTGTACGACCTACTGTTAATGTTGTACCTCCTGTCTCGATTTCCATGCTAGTTTCCAGCCTGGGATTGCGTGCCCTAGCTCTGCAAAAATGGCCCCTTTCTCCAACTCGAATTTCTGCTCTTCCTCTCTCAAAAATGTATCAACAACCCAACAATGGGTGCGCCCTCCTTACCCTAATCAACCTCATGAGGGAATCTCAAGAGTCATCTCATCTAACGGTTGACATTAGACGAGATCAACGATGGGGATAAAATCACTTTATTCACCCACTTTCCCTAAGTCTCAAAAAGTCACCTTTTAATTTGCATCTCACAAATTAAATGACTAGGGTCGACATTAGGCACTTTCTCACCCCTTAGGCACCTAGGTGATGAGAAACACTTTCCTAGGTACTTTTTAATTATTTTTAACACTCCCTCTTACCGAGGAAAGTGTTACTCACCACTCCAAGCTTGTCCCTGAAAACTACAAACTTGCCTCTGCCCAATGCTTTGGTGAGTATGTCTGCAACCTGCTCCTCTATAGATATGTATTGTAGCTCCACTGCTCCTCTCTGAACATAGTCACGGATGAAGTGATAACGAATCTCGATATGCTTAGACCTGTCATGAAATACTGGATTCTCCGAGAGTTTAATGCAACTCTGATTATCACAGTAAATCAAGGTAGGCCTCAACTGCACACCAAACAATCCCACCAGCAACTTGTGAAGCCAAAGGGCCTCACAACTGGCCTGATTGGCAGCCATATACTCAGCCTCTGCAAAACTCAATGCCACTGACTTTTGCTTCCGACTGAGCCAATACACAACTGTTGAGCCCAATAAGAAACAACACCCTGAAGTACTCTTTCGGTCACTGACACATCCTGCCCAATCT
Organism: Picea sitchensis; assembly: GCA_010110895.2. Lineage (NCBI taxonomy): Eukaryota > Viridiplantae > Streptophyta > Pinopsida > Pinales > Pinaceae > Picea > Picea sitchensis. Next base: position 67,825 of record SNQJ01S0019526.1, on the reverse strand, counting down.
AAATCTGTATAGCCAACCAGACGAACTCCATCTCCTCTCTGATAGTCTAGACCATAATCTACTGTACCACAAAGATACCTGAGCATATGTTTTGCTGCCACCCAGTGCACTCTCCTAGGCTCCACCATGAACTGACTGAGAGTGTTGACAGCAAAACAAATATCTGGCCTGGTATTGACCAAATACATCAATGATCCGATCAACTGACGATATAAAGTGGAATCCACCAACTATGACTCAGAAGCATGAAGCTTCTTCCAGTTGGTAATCATAGAAGTGGTCATGGGCCTATTGTCCTCCATTTGAAATCTCCTCATAATATCACACACATACTTCCAATGTCCCAGGAAGATGTGTCCAGGCTCCTGCCAAACCTCCAATCCCAAAAAATAGTGCATCAGTCCAATATCAGTCATCTCAAACTCTAAAGCAAGGCTCTCCTTGCAGCTAGTGATGAGTCTCTTTGCCCCTATAATGAAAAGATCATCCACATATAGCAAGAGAATGAGAGGATCCTCTCCAACCACAACGAAGTATAGGTTGGGATCCGCCTCACTCTTCTCAAAGCCCAGTTGTTGCAAATAGGCATCAATCCTCGAATACCAAGCTCTAGGAGCTTGTTTCAGCCCATACAATGTCTTCTTCAATCTACACACATGAGAATCTCTCCCATGCACCTCAAAGCCCAAAGGTTGCTCAATATACACCTCCTCCTGTATAAGACCATTCAGAAATGCGATCTTCACATCCATCTGGTGGATCTTCTAACCCATCTCTGCTGCAATGGAAATCACTGCCCTAATCGAGGTATATCTAGCAACTGGTGCAAAGGTCTCATCATAATCAACTCCCTCAACCTGTGAGAACCTCCGAGCCACAAAGTGAGCTTTGTACTTCTCAATGCTGCCATCTACAGCATGCTTGAGTTTATAGAGCCACCTGGAAGTCACCATTGACTTCCCCTCGGGTCTAGGAACAACTTCCCAGACATCATTCTTCATGATGGAATTGTACTCTTCCATCATGGCATCTCTCCAAACCTGTCTACCAGTAGCCTCCTCAAAATTGGAAGGCTCAGACTCCCAAATATTGCTCACCATCGCGATGTAGCTACAAAAGCTCTCGAGAGGTTTACTCTCTCTCACAGCCTGCCTGGGATTCCCCATTGAACCCTCTGCCTCCCTCAAAGTATCCTGAAGCCACTTGGGCTTCCTCCTCTCTGAAGTAGTGTCCCGTGGAGGGGACTCTCCCTGCTCAACCCCATCCTCTGAAGACTGTGATCCTGAAGTAGACTCTGAAGTACTCGATCCTGAACCCTGTGGAGCAGTAACCTACAAACCTGACATTTGTGGCCCTGTCACCTGTGGACCGATCATCACCGAAACTGGTGGCCCCGAACTATGTGTCATTGTAGTCTGTTGCGGACTCACCTGAATCTGAGGTGATGACTGCTCACCCCTCTCTGTCCCTCGTGACTTCATAAAGGCTCTGTACTCCTCAAATCTCACATCCCTCCTCAAGACACTATTCCTCAAGGAAGGAAGGTATATACGAAAAGCCTTTGAAGTCTCGCTATACCCAACAAAGATCCCTCTCTCTGTCGTGGGCTCTAGCTTTGTCCTCTTCTCAGAAGGGACATGTGAATATGTGATGCACCCAAAAATCCGAAAGTGCCCCACCTCAGGCTTCTTCCCAGAAAAAGCCTCCTCAGGAGTCATGCTCCCCACTGCCCTGTGTGGACTCCTATTCTGCAGATAAATTGCAGTGTAGCATGCCTCAGCCCAAAGAAATAGTGGCAGCCCCTGATCATGTAGCATGGCTCTCGTAGCCCCAACAATGGCCTTGTTCTTCCTCTCAGCAACCCCATTCTGTTGTGGGTTGTAAGGAACAGTCAACTCTCTCCTAATGCCCTCTCCCGCACAAAAGTCCATGAACTCCTTGGAGGTATACTCACCCCCATGGTCTTCCCTCAGAACTCTGATTTCTTCCCTGTCTAGTTCTCCACAAGAGCTTTGAACTCTTGGAACTGACTAAAGACCTGTCCTTTGGTCTTCATGAAGAAAATCCAAGACTTCCGTGAGAAGTCATCAATGAATATAACATAGTATAAACAACCAGTCAACGATGTCAAAGACATCGGGCCACATACATCTAAATGAATGAGATCAAGGATACCTGCTGCTCTATTGTCACTGCTAGGAAAAGCAATCTTGGTGTACTTTCCCAAAGCACACCCCTTGCACAACTCCTGGTGCTCTGTACTGAAATTTGGGACTCTAGTCACAATCTCCCTCAGTACTCTCAAAGCCCCATGGTGCAAATGTGCCATCCTCCTGTGCCATAGCTCACATAGGTCACTGTTACTCGTAGAATGAAACAATGCTCTCGCTGGCTGAAACATGAGCTTGTATAGCTTCTCATGTCGAGTCCCAATCACTTTGGCTGAAGTGATACTGGACCACTTTGGGAAAAGGAGCACCTGCCCATCACGAAACAATACCTCATAGCCCCTCTCCTCAATAGCAGAAACCGACACTAAGTTCTTCTTCAAGCCCGGAACATATAGGACCTCTCTCAACAATATGGGAGGCAAAGACTCCCTCTAAAATGATACAGTCCCACAACCAACTGCCTTGACCACCCGGTCATCTCCAAGCACTACCTTGACATCTCCAATCTGAGTAAGATCTGTCAAGTGCTCACGAACCGTTGTCATATGGCGGGAGGCACCACTGTCAATATACCACATATCTGAATGAGTGGTCCTCGTGGAAAGACACACAACTAAGGAAAACTCCTTATCAAACTTGGCGGAGAACTCCTCCACCAATGTTGAAGCTATTGTTTGTTTCTTCTTGTTGTTCGGACACTGACCTGCATAGTGTCCAAACTTGTGGCATGCAAAGCACTTGACTTTGCTCATGTCCTTCTTCCCTTCACCCTTCGGTTTGTTTCCTCCCTTAGGACCCTTTCTGAATTTCTTCTTGTTGTTGGCAACAAGAGCCACATTCTCCTCATCATGACCTGTAGATGAATTGCCATTACATAACCTCTCTGGGTCTCCTCCTGAACAAAGTCATCCCAAAGACGTTCCCAATTGGGAAGCTTCTCCCTAGCCACAATGCCCTCTACAAAAACAACGCATTGTTTGGAAACTCCATTCAATGTTGTCTTCACAAGCTCACTGTCAATTATGGCCTCCCCCAGAGCTCCAAGCTCATCTCTCACCTGTGTCAACCTGGTGAGATATGTGACCTTATTTTCAGCCTTGGTCATTTTAATGCTCTTCAGTTTTTCCCTCAAAACCATCTTTCGGCTTTCATTTGTACTCTGGTACAATTTCGTCAAAGACTCCCACATCTCATAGGCATTTGTCTTCCCCGTCGAGTGAGGAATCAAATGGTCCTTGATGGCATCAAGAATAATCCTCTTAGCCTTGATACTCTTCTTAGTGTATGCTACAAGAAGAGTAGCATCAGTAGGTACAACCACAGGATGTGTTATGGTATTTTCCACAATGTCCCACAACTCATTTTCTTGCAACAGCAAGATCATCATCTCCTTCCAAGCACCAAAATTTGTTGCCCCATCAAGTCTGTCCTCAACCCTCAAACCTCAAACCTGTAGCCATTGACCCCTTTCTGTTGAAATTGAAAAATTCAAAGTTTTGTCCAGTGAAGTGACTGATGTCCCAATTTTCTGACTTGCTGAAATATTTCTGTTTCTTTTAACTCAGCTCTGATACCATGTAAAATTTCAGACCCCAACCCAGTTTCAGTCTCGTTGATTTTTCAGCGAATGTTTAATGCCCAAACCCAGATTTATGACAACCAATTAAACTCAGCATAAAATAAATTTTCAGAACTGAAACATGAGGATTTTGAACATCGTTTTAACGCAGAAATAAAATATATCAGCAGCACATAAAAACTCAGAAAATGACACAGTGATTTTTAGTCTAACAGCGACCCTGGAAAAACCCACAAGGGGAAAACCAGTGAGAGAGGGAGTTTTTATTATTTGTGAGCTTCAGAGAAATTCTGTTACAGCATATTCATCTTTAGAAATTTAATGACAAACTTATATCGAAAACTGTGCCAAGTCTTCACACAAGTTCTGAGCCAAACTCCTCAAAATTCGTGCCAGAAATTTCTACACCAAAGTACAGGTCTACTCCTCGATATTTGTGCCTCTAACTTGTATGTGCCTCGAAATTTGTGCCAACAGAAACAACAAAAAAACTGGGTAATAAATGATTGTACGACCTCCTTGAAAACCGTGCCAAACTCCCATAAATTACACACAGAAAATTACCTCGATTTTTGTGCAACAAATCGACTGTACGGACTGTGAAAATCTGTATGGTACGGCCTGTGTCGGCTGGCTGTACCCTCCTTGATTTCTGTGCCCAAAAACTCAGTCGTATGAACTATGAAATTCGTACTGTAAGGACAGAATTTAATATTGCGCCTCTTCCTTGATTTTTGTGCCAACAAAAGCTGTACGAACTCCTAAAATCCGTACTGTACGGCCTGTTGTTAATGTTGTACCTCCTGCCTCGATTTTCGTGCTAGTTTCCAGCCTTGGAATGCATGCCCTAGCTCTGCAAAAATGGCCTCTTTGTCCAACTCGATTTTCTGCTCTTGCTCTCTCAAAAATGTCTCAACAACCCAACAATGGGTGCGCCCTCCTTACCCTAATCGACCTCATGAGGGAGTCTCAAAAGTCATCTAATGGTTGAGATTAGACGAGATCAACGGTGGGGATAAAATCACTTTATTCACCCACTTTCCGTAAGTCTCAAAAAGTCACATTTTAATTTGCATCTCACAAATTAAATCACTAGGATCCACATTAGGCACTTTCTCACCCCTTAAGCGCCTAGGTGATGAGAAACACTTGCCTAGGTACTTTATAATTATTTTAACACTGCCAAGTTCCAAAAGAAAGTTATCCTACTGAGCATTTCAGGAAGACGAACTCAACAAGGTTGTCAAATACATTTGAGGTCTTCACCATTACATTCAACAAAAATCTGCCTTGTTCGAGGTTCAGAGCCTTGATGGAGCACCTTGTTCGAGGTTCAGAGCCTTGATGGAGCTTGCACAAAAGCGATATACATTAAAGCAATGAGCAAATGAATTGCTGGGCTTGGAGAGAATTATAGAGAACCAGCAATAGAAACAGAAGAACAGAAACAGTCTATAAAAGGTAAGAAGGCTATGAGTACTGTACAAAGAAAGGACACAGAAGAGAATGATGGATGGAAAGTAAAGAAATGGGGCCATTGCAAAATACATGGACATACTGAGGAAAAATGTTGTGAGCTACATCCAAAACTGATTCCTAAGAATTGGACTGGAAAAAGATTCCATATGACAACATCTGCTCCAATGGAAGAACAAGAAGTGGAAGGAACAGAGGAAGTGGATGGAAAACTGGCTCTTATGGTTCAGCACCACTCCAAGCGAAATGAAGAGAATGAAAAAATCTTCCATGTCAAGGTACAGGTTTAGAAGTCCATAGTTCAGCAATATTTGACTCTGGTAGACAGAAAAATCTGATATCTGAAGCTTTGGTGCAGATGTTGGGTTTACCAACAGAAGTATATCCAAAACCTTACCCATTGGGTTGGCTCCAATAAGGATGAGGAACTCAAGGTTACCAGACAATGTAAGTTTAACTTAACCATATCTGCCCAACTCATTGATGAAATAGTCTGTGATGTGGTTCCTCTTGATGTATGTGAGACAGTGATGGGGGGGTGCTTACTTATGGGACCGAGATGCTACTTTCTATAGAAGACAAGTATATGATGATCAAAGACGGTAAGCCCTGTCTCATTAGATCTTACCTGGGTAAAGAAAAGATATCTTTGGTTTCATTCATCCAGGCAAAACGACTGATCAATGCCAGCAAAAGGCTCATACTATTAATGTCAAGGCCTAAGGAGGAACAAGCAAATCAGCATTTGATAGGTGAATGAAGGAAGCAGCTAGAGGAACTAGTGTTGTGGTACAAGGAGGTGATTCATGAGCCAAAAGAGGTGTCGGTTGTGTTCCACCTCATATTGTATGAGGTTTCACTTTGTAATTTTCATCACATTGATGGAGATTTGTTGTTGGTTCCTTGGAGGTCTTTGGCTTGGGGGAGTCTCACTTATCCTTGGTTGGATGATTGTGCTTGTTGCTTGGTAGTCTTCTCACATGTGCTTGCCTTGTTGTCACCCCTTGGTTCCACTTATGGATAGTTGTAGAGCATACTATCTCATCATGGTGTGATTTGGTATATATGCTTATCTTGGATATGGATGGTAGTTCACCGTTCTAGCACCCCATGGGATTAGATGATGGTGTTAGGAAGTAGATGTTTCATGATGTTGTTGATGTTTCCTAGTGACTTGGCATGTTGATGTATGATGTTGGAGTCACTAGGAGGGGGTGCTTCGCATGGTCCTCATGTGTTGGATGTGTGATGGTGAACACACTTGATGATCGGATGGGTTAGCACTTTGTTATGTCCCCTTCTCTTATGATGTTGTTATGATGCAATGATTCATGTTGCCTTTGTGGGATTTTCTTACGTGATATAACTTAATGATGCAACATTTGCTAGATATCACCAAAGGGGAAATGTGTTTAATGATGTTAGTACCCTCATTGATGTGTTAATTCCTAACTTTAAATTAGAGGGAGGTTACTACACATGATTTGATGGTGATCTAACCTTTTTCCTAAGGTTGGATGATGACTTTTGATGTAATAATCCCTTGGTGGTGGTGCACCTTAGGTTGGGCTTTATGTTTTGTTGTTATCATGGTGGGGTTTTGCTAGGGAGAACATCCTTTATTTACATGGTACAACACTTTATTAAAGTGCACCCCTCATTAGCATACATATTCATGGTGATTTAATCTGTTGGTGACTAATTAGAAGGGGACTATGGTTGTATTTGAGCATTAATCTTTGTGCACACATGTTGAGGTTGATTTAACTATTCAATGGTTAAAGTTTAAACTAGTCTAATTTATCTAGATTAAGGTTAATAACTTGGGCACCCTACTTCATTGGCTTCCTTTTCACACTTGAAGGGGGAAGGTGGCACATTGCATGCATTTACTTGGTCATCCTACTATATTTGGGCATATCATTGGAGGGCGAACTTGTGGAGACACTTCCTGATATTCTTGGAGGCATATATTTATTTATTTCATGGAGTTTTGGTATGGTCAAAACCCTAATTTTTCCTTATCTCCTTGGATTTGTTTTGTTGGAGGTTGCCCACTTACAATTTCGAGGTTTGACTACTTCATCTTGCACATTCATCCATGGAATTGGTTGCCTTGCAAATTGCACATGTGGATCGGTTGCATGCCTCTTGTGGACCAGTTACTATTTTTCGAGGATGGTTATGGAGCATTCTCCTAGGAGGAATATTTTATCTCTCATGCACCTTGGAGGGCGCACTTTGTGAGCTCTTCTAGGTGGACCATTGAGCACATCCTCCTAGATTGAAGAATATTTTATTATATTTAACATGCATCCATTCTTGGAGGGTGAATTCTATGTGGACCCATTTAGCATTTGACTTGGTATTATACCTATTTTTGGATGGTGCGTGGTCACTTGAGGAGGCTAGTACCCACATGTCTTGATATTGTCAACCATGGATCTAACTACTCCAATATTTTATAGTTTGTTGACTTGTAGTGCAGTTAGTTAGAAAGATACTATATTTTATTCTATGAGAGATTTAACTCTCTCTATATAAAGAGGAGTTCCTTTTCATTTCATTTGTAACTAGTGTTACACCTCAGATTCTCTACAGTGTACCCTACATTTTTTCACGAGATGTGACCACTATGATGAATCCAAGGTGTGATGATTTATTTTTAAGTGGCCATGATGGGATGATTGATGTACAAGTGTTGGTTTGTTGATTGCCCAAATCCCCTTAGGTGGACAATCATGGCATGTCCTTTTAGTCCCCATTCTTAGGGTGGTTGGTTTTATTGCTCCAACCAACTATCCCTTAGAGGTGGTAACTCCCTCCAAGTCAGGCATTTATGTCCTGGGTAGGTATACGAGCATTCTGAGGTGGATCTACTAGGATACATGATATACGAGGCCCTAACTATTCACCTTTTCTTTTTCTATGTAAAAGGGGATTGCGATTTGTATGAGTTGTCACACCCGTGGTTTAGCACACCTATTTTAGCCCACATGGACCCTGTTGACGTCCTAATGCACACTTGCAGACGTGAGCTAAGTCCCGCTCACTTAGTGTGCCCTCGGAGACACAATGTCTAAGCTCCTGCCCACACTGTCACCTTGACAGGAACTCCTTCCGTCTAGGCTTACTCCTAGGGAAG
>SNQJ01S0019526.1:48231-59444 GCA_010110895.2 Picea sitchensis | reverse complement strand
ATCCATTCTTCCCCAAATCTATTCAACATTCACATTCATCCATTCAAAGAGTATGCTAACAACATATTGGAAGAACACCTGGAATGAATGGTTCATCCCAAACATTGAACAATGCCTGAATCTCAACCCTTCCACACACTTAATCAGGGGGAAAGGAATAACTTCCCACACTTAATAAGAACGGAAAGGAATAAAAACTACAGAGAGTACCTGTACAAACCTGTCCATCTCTGCTAATTTAATTTATAGGTTATTCCTTATATCGTCTCTTCTCTCTCCAAGTGAATATTGAATGGGCACTGTTAAAATTTTTACCGAAAGACGTAGTGAATATCGCGTTCAAGCCGACCAAATAAGTGGCCAGGAACTTAACTAGTCGTATTTTAATAGTCAAAACTGGAAATACATGCTCTTAAGCCATCCATTTACCCTCGAGGAAATCTGCCTATGTTTCGTGCGGAGAGGGCTGGGGAATCGGAACATAACATGTATCGGCTACCCAATTGGGTAGGCGGCTTCCATACCATCGATTTAATGAGGAAGTGGTAGCCTGCTATCTCTAAAGAAGCCTCTTTTTGAATGCAATGCACAACGATTCCTCCTCTCAGTACTGGTCACTGCTCTGCTCGGAAGCAACGCAGATTCCCATAGAGATCCTCTGTTTTTGTTGTTGAAATAACGAAATAATCTGTTCCGTGTTGAATTGGATTAGAGAGGATCATGTTCAAGAACAGGCTGCAGGAAGTAGCACAAAAGCACTGTGTAAGCTTACCCGAATACAAATCGACCAGAGAAGGCCCAGATCATGCGCCTCGATTCAAGGCAACCGTGACATACAATGGGCGGGCATTTGAGAGTCCTGCCTTCTGTAAAACTGCCAAAGAAGCCCAGAATGCAGCTGCAGAGTTTGCCCTTGAGGTATTGTTAAGGAAAGCAGAACAGAGGCCGAAGCAGCCTAATGGACCTTTACCCGGTGAGTCTCACCTAAAAGTTAACATTGGTACGCTTGCTTGAAACTTTTAATTGACAGAGGTGCAAGGTACTGTTGTTGGTTACATCCACTCATGACATTAATCCTATGTCTGTATAGGAGCAGGTGTCCCCTGTTATTCCCTCACCTTGCCTTCTCATGGCATTTGGGTTTTTTTATTTGCAATTTTGGATTTTATTTTCGCTTGTGACTTTGCGCTGGTGAAGCTCAATGTTCAAACATAAGTTCACGCCTTATTATAAAAATAATAAAGTATCATATTAATTGTTCACTGGATTAATTTGGTTGGGAAACCAACGCCTGGACATCAAACACCTTTCTTTCACATTCATGTTTTCACTGAGATGTTAGACCAGACCCTGGGAGTTCGATCATCACAATCTATCCACTTAAATTTCTAGTTTTACGTAGACGATAGAAATTTGTAAGTAGCAGTTGCCTTGTTATTGCGCAGACCCTTCTCTTACGTTAGTGCTGTGCTGCATCTGGATTTTTGGGCTCCTTCGAATTGTGGGGCTCTTGGGTATGCCCACGTTTGGCACCAGGGGCTATGCTTGATTAATCTCCTGGACACTTGTTAATGCCACTTACGGCAAAGAAACTAAAACGGGTAAAATATGCTCAGAAACGCTTGCCAATACAGACTACAACAAGAACCAAGGCTAGGAAGATGCCCATAAATAGGGCATAGCAGTTAGTTTACAGGCGTCCTGATTTATGCTGGCAAAAGCAATAAGAAAATGGGGGATTGAGAAAGCACGATATATCAGTAGACTAACAACTAGATTCATTACATAGAAAAGATAACTTTCTGAAGGAAGAATAATGTTTTATTTGACGAGAGAATGACTGTACAGAGAATAGTTACATATCATTACACTCCACCTTGCCCCTTGACAATAGCAGCAAGCTCCGTTATCTATCTGAGTCTGTGTCCTGCTGTGGTTGCAACGTTCCTTCTTTTCTCTTTGTTTCCCTCACTCACACTGTGTCTCTTTCCCCCCAGCGAACTAAGAGAGAACAAAAAACAAGAAAAGTTCAACTAATGAAAACAAGAATCTTCCCAAAACTATTTTCTTCCATAGCTCCTCTAGCCAACGTGGCTCTAATACACAAGACAGATCACATCCCCCCACGTTGGGAGGTTGATGGTCCCCATCAACTTACCCTTATGAGCATATCTGGGCTTCTTAGATACTGCTGGACTGTTTCACAGCTCAACTTGCAAATTTGGAATCGGTTCTTCTGTAGCGGGTATAAAAGGCTCTTTCTCTCCCTCATTGTCCAGCATTGAAGGCTCAAAGAGCTTGAGGCAATCTGTTTTTACTATGAATAAATTCTCATCGAACTGTGTAATTCCAGCCTAAATGCGTTCTCCCCTATCTGCTGGATTTTGAAGGGTCCATATCGGATGAGACTCAACTTATTACTTGGGCCATGCAACATAGTCTTGCGCAAGTACAACCATATCGTGTCCCCAGCTTGAAAATTACAAGCTGTTCTATGGCGGTCATGGCATTCTTTGTACTGTGCCTGAGAATGTTGCAATCTGGCTTGCACCAGGGAATGAATTTGTTGAATCCATTCTATGAATTTAACAGTGCTAAGCTGTTCATTACTGGACCTGCTACCTTCCGTCTCTTCCATTCTTTGTAATGCAATATCAAATGGAGTTTGGGGCAGGAATCCCAAGCAGGTTTCAAGAGGCATCTGTTGGTGGAATGGTCCTGTTATAACAATGTTGCAGGTATGGTAAGCTTTCGTCCATCATTTGGGCAACCTGCCAAGAAAGTGCATCAAGATAACTCTATCCTCTCCTCTTGGGATGCATAACTTATAAATATAGTATAACAATTCTATTTTTAACTGAAATTCTTTATCTGTACGCGCATACTCACGTGTGTCTATTTGTTGCAATGCTTCCAAGATGGGTCCAAAGTCCACATCAGCAGTGAACATTGTCTTGAATTCTTCATGTGCAAAGGGAGCAGAGCGCATGACTACTCCCAAAGATGAAACTTTGGGCGGTCTGCAAGGTAAGACACTTCACTTTATACTCCTTGCTCTTTGCTTTCTAACAAGGATGTCCTGTATAGCTCCAAGTTGGGTAAGGTTGCACCCTGCGATAGCCAAATATCTTGCTGAAGATGCCTTTCAACCTATTACAACAAAATCTAGCATCCCCACATGATGTAAAGTCTCAATCATCAAGGGGCTAGTTTGTGCAACTCAGGAAGGCTACCCATGGTCACTTCAGTAGCTCTTCCTCTCTCTTTAGGCTGGCTCTTCTCCAACTCAAGGGGGGCTTCCCTAAAAGGTAAGATTGCTAGGCAAAATGAAGAGTTAGCCTAAGCAAAATGGGTGGTAGTTGTAGTATATGAAACAGGATGGAAATGGAAATAGGGGTATGGAAAGGAAAGGAAAGTGAGATGAGGGGAAAAAGGAAATGGGATGGTGTAAGACTAGTGCCTATCAATCTAAGGGCTAACGGAGTTATGAAACATTGAATGAATGAAAGAACTAGTGTATTACAATCAACTACTTTGAAGTAGGGTATATGGTTGAAAAGGCTAGTTTACCACATTCAACCTCTTGGATGAAAAAACTTATTTGATACATTCATCACTTGGGTGTGTACTCAAGGTAAAAAGGGCCTAATTTGATACAATTGAACCTTAAGTATTTGTTGGAAATGTGTTGTAGAAAAACTAGTCTTGGAGGGCCCCAAGGTTGCCACTCATCAATCAAATTACAAAGGTGATGTGGCTGAAATGTGCTTCCAAATCTGCAACTTAATTGATAGAAGAAAGGAGAACAAGTGCAGAAATAAAACAACAAATAAAGCAAGAGGAAGAACCTCCTCACATTGCTTTACTCCTAGATGAATGAATTCATTACTAAGCCTTTATAAAATAATGACAACAAGAAACATCTATGACAACATGGACCACAATTGAAGAGCATAAATAAACCATACAACAAAGTGGATCAATACCTCAATCTTCAATTAATCTTCAAATTTGATACTCAAGGGAGCCCAACACCATCATCTCCAAGTTCCATTCTTCAATCACTACTTTCACTCCACAATCCATCAATTGCCAGTTGTTACCCTCCAAACTAGCAGCCTTTTTAAAGGTGCTAGTGGGGATAAACACAACAAGGGAAACACACTGCTGTCACCTTAGCACTGTTTCCCCTTCACTTTAGGCCAGCTCCTTGAAGCCACGGGGGGGTATCCCAATCCACTGAAACGAACCTGTACAGTACCTCGAGGTAGCTTATGATACATGTCACTTCCAAAACACACACTTCGGTATATAGTTAGATATATTAGTGTCAATGGAGTAGCCAAATGCCTCAAGAATATTCAACTATGAACTAGGGCAATAACTACCACAATATAAAGAGGGTTAGGAACTAATTAATTAAGTGTTGAAATCTGAAATAAATATGCTACAGAAGAAATACAAACCAACACTATGATGTCACTCGTTGGATGAAGAAACAAACACCTTTTACTGCACAGGAGTGAGATCTAATCACATAAACCAAGAACAAATGATATACCTGAGTTACCTCTTGATTATATGCTGTAAATTGGACCAGCTTGCTGCTGTCCACAAATTCTAGAATATGATATATGATAAACAATGCAGAAAACGTAGATTTTGGGTGAGGAAAATCACCCCAAGAGTGTCTAAAACCACTTATAATGATAAACCTTGGGTACTTTGGCTAGGGCAATGAATAAACTATGTAAAAACTGTTAGATTTCGATTGCACCTCAGGTCTGGTCTATGTTTTCAACAATTATACACAAATTTTACTGTTTGAACTATAAGCATAAACACACTGAGATGCCTAGCTACTTAGCACAGCGGAAAATATATCAGCAATTGAAATATACACAAGTACACAGTAATTTTGAGCCCAAAACCTTGTTCTTAAAACCAGAACCACAGGGCTCCTGTACCAGGGAAAACGGCCCAATTCTTACACAAAAGAATAATGCCAAATACTTACAAAATCATTACATAAACCCTCCTTGGTTTCTGTGCCAAATTCTGCTGAACGTTTAGGCTGTCATATCAGCCCTAAATCTGTCCTCAAGGCTGTCACAAACTGTCCATGACCTTGCTGCTGTCCAGCCCTCTTTCACTGCTGTTCTAGGCCTCTATACTTGCTGATATACACCTGTAACATCTCTTTAAATTGCCCTCAAATCTTGCTGCTCACTGACAGCCACCTGTACCCCTCAGGTCATTCGCACAGACCTCTACTCCTGCTACCTTTTCCACTAGGGAAGTTTCAGAACAAACCCAGAATTATGCTGTCTGCAACTGAATGAGGGCTTACCTAGACTTACCTTCACCTACAGCGAGCCAGCAAGAGTTTAACATACCCCTCCAGGCTGAGGTCTGAGGTCCTTGGCCTGCGGCCTCTCCAATCTGTCCTATACATGTCCGCTGGCCTATCCACAAGCTGCGGCCTGTGTAGCAGCCACTACAGGGGTCTTGGGCCCTCCCTTTTTGGCCTTCCTGTCAGCTGCTAAGTGAACTAGATCAGGGCTGAGGTCTGGCCCTACCTGGCCCCTTCTCGCTGCACTATCACACAAAAACAACCCTAACACATACCCTGCACTTGGACCGAGGTTCAGCCTCTTTACTCTTCAGCTGTAGCACACAGAAGAGTCCACAAAACAGCAGTAAGGCTCTCTCCCTTAGATAGCTTTGCTAGGGTGCCATACTCGGCCCCTCTCCTAGCTGTCTACCACAGAAATACCTCAACCACAGGCCTACTCGGCCTGTTCCATGAGACTAAGGTCACCAAGGCTATCCTCCTCTTTTGTACCTGCCCAAAACACAGAAAATTACAGCAGACTAGAGCCTTACAGACTCCTCCATTTGGCTGGACTGAGGTCACCACACTTGGACTGAAATCACCAAACTCTCCCACAAGAATGTCACAATGACCCCCCTTATGTCCTTTTATACAAGTGTGAAAGCCCTTCAAGTAAGTCAACTTTAAATTAGAATATTTTAGTCTTCTTTGTGGGTGTGAAGCCCTTGTACAAGCTCATAAAGCCCACCACCAAACCCATGAGGCCCCAGAGTCATTCCAAAGGCTGTTTTCACCAAATGAAGAGTTGATCGTGGTGCCAACGACGATTTCCATGTGCTTGACACCTAGGCCACGTGAGAATACCTGCCGAAGCTACATAACATCAACAAGAACAGCCCAAAAATGAATGATTGCAAGTACAAATGAATAATAACCATGCAATTAGCTCAAACTTTCAAAGAGAGGCGGTGAATCCCTCAGGGTTTCACCAAAAATCTCCAAAATGTAAAATAACAGCTATGAAACACTTAGAAGACAAATTTCACCGTTAGAAAGTGTTAGATATCCTTTATAACAATCCACAAGTGAAATATAAGTTAGGGTAGGGTTAGAATCCACATTTTAGGGTTAAACCCTAGCTTTAGGGTTTGTCCAATTCTGATTTTCTTTGCTGCAATTTAATTTCCAAAATTGATAAACCTCTTAAATCAGCCCACAAAATGTTAGATAAAACCTTTAAGCATAAATGTGTGGTTCTACTTTGCCCTATTCGGGTTAAAGATAAACAATTTATCGTAAACCCTTAAAACCAAACCATGAAAACCAAGGCCCTACAAGAAGGGTTTCCTCAAGGGAATAGCCTTCACCAACAAGATTAATAGAAAGCTTGAAAGAATATTTAAAACCCTTGCCAATGAGTATAAAATTAATCAAGACAAGAGATAAGCACTTACCAAATCGTTTTATGGAAGATGGAAGAGATACAAACCCTAGACGTCCTTCTTCCAAGTAGTTGTGCAACTCCTCAATGGATTGCTCTTGCTAGTTTTAGTAGAAACTTGAACATTCACAATACTCTTTGAAATACCAAGAAGAATAACCAAGAAAGAAAGAGCTCCAAGAATTGACACCAAGAGACACCAAGCAAAAGATCATCTATTAATGGCTTGAAATGATCTCCAACAATTCACAACAATTTGGAATGAGAGGAGGGCCTATATTTATAGATGAGTCTCACAACTTCTTCCCATTCTTTATTCTCTAATCTAGGTGAAGGAAAGTAAAATTAAAGTGACTTGTCATCCACATAACTTGGAGACCAAGTCAAAATACATTGAAATGATACTTTACATGCATAAAACCCTCATAAAGAGGTGATGTCAACCTTCTAAGAGGGACGATTTTGTTAGAATATAATGGATGTGCTTGTTTTACCATCGACAATATCACTATTGTCACCCAACCATAGGTCGAAGCCACCCTCCGAGCACCTTAACCTTGACAGAGAATCATTCCGGAAGCAAACCCTAGGCTAGATAGCCAAACAAAGGGTAGCACACCTTTCTCCAAGGATAGTGCACCAAACAAGAGCTGATCAGATAGTCCAAGCCAAAACCGAAATCTGCTAGCTGCAACGACAACTCTCCTCCAAACTTGCGCACAAACTGGGCAACTGCAGTGCGCACAAGTGCTGCTCTGCAATTCTGAGAATGTCTGCCAGAATGAAGATCGACCTTTTGTATTTATACTAATTCTGGCTAATTGCCTGGGCCGACTTCTCATTCTGGGTGCCTATTTACTTAGTATATAATATTTCTTCTGGCCGACTACTTCTCTTGGAGGCTAATAACCTAATACAGATTATCCTCTTTAGCCGACTTGTCTTCTAGGGTTATTAGCCAACTCATTAGGGTTTCTTCTTGCTTCCCGGAATATTCTATTCTCGTTAGGTTTACACGTGGAGGTAAATACCTCCCGCAGCTACCATAATATCAACACTCCCTCCTAGCTAGGGAGGTATTACAGGTAATGGTATTGAGCACAAACATACCATTCACCCGGTAGCATCAACATAGTTGTATAGACTATCTCATGACTAGATCATGAGCACCATCATCACCATCAGTGTCATTAGCTGCATCATCTCTCGAAACCATACTCCATCTGAGTAATTAGACATGATGTTGGATAAGTCACTCACACCACAGAGTGACACAAGAGCCATTCTTCTAATCTGGACATATGTCCTAGAAGAATAAATGTCTTGAACCATTTTCCGTCTGGGAAATCTTTGTTCATTGATCATCCATCTAGCTGATAATCATTTTCAACACTGTTGATAGTCTTCAAGGCAATTGGAACAATATCATTCAATAGAACACAACTGTGTCTATCCATAGTAGTACACAACTACGATCCAATGGTACACTACCACACCAAGTAGCACACAGGTACTTGATCAGTGACGTATAGTCACAAACAATGGAACACATCCACCACAGTAGTATACATCTACTGTCTAGAGACATACGGTCTTCATAATAATCATCTGATATCAACCTGCACAGATACAATGTTATGATATAAACTGAATCATCTTGGCCATTCTTCCACTAACATCTGTGAGATTTTGGAAGAGCATCTGCCCTCAGAAGGTCAAACATCAATGATGAGCTATCTGGACTATTCTTCTTAAGCAAGGAAGAATAACTGTCCTGACTTCTGAGCCTGGACCATTCCCCACCTAGGGCCATTCCTCCCACACTAAACAAAGTGCAACTTGGAAAGAATGAATCTGCCCTAAGGAATGCCTGTCCCTGATTGCTGATCCTGGATCATTCCCCACCCTGGGCCATTCCTCCGACACTAAACAAAGTGCAACCTGGAGAGAATGAATCTACCCTAAGGAATGATTGTTCTGCACCAACCTCCAAAACGGACCATTCTTCGAAACTGCTCACAACTGTGAGCTTCAAAAGAATGACTGTCCAGCTAGGCGGGCCAGTCTTCTTGAGTAACCCTCAAGAAGAGAGACTTCCCTAGACCATTCCCCATGTTAACCACAATGGGAAATCGTTGTTTATGGTACATCAACAATCCATCGAACCATTTTCATTACGAAAATGACCGTTCGATCTGGACCATTTTTCGAACTGGAAAATGCCTGTTCGTCAGAAATTTCAAACCACTTTTCGAACTGGAAAGGAACTGCTCATCCTGGACCATTTTTCGAACTGAAAAATGATTGTCCATAAATCAATAACACTTCAGTGCTCCCTCCCAACTTGGGAGTCATCTCTTCCTTTTTCAATAAGGAAGTCGTCTCCATGAGCTCCAACTTGAGTACGTAAACTCTTTCATCTTGGACAGAAGCTTTACCAAAATGTCTGTTTATCTGCTCATCTGTGGAGATATATATATAGGAGAACCACTTTTTCCTTTTTGGACTTCATCACGGAGAATGTAATGCTTGATCTGAAATGTACTTCAGTTTTCTGGAACACTGGTTTTTCTCTGAAGGCTTCATATAGCTCTGATCAATAAGGTATATCATTGTTGGATTCCTCTTTGGTTCCTCCTAGCTCACAACATCATGGCAAGGGTCAAACTGGAACATATCCAAGTGGTACTTCTCTGGCCATCATGGGAGTTTGTCATGGATTAGCGATCCATCATCCTGAGCTTTTGAGTAATAATTCTGATACAATATCTCTATTATAGAAAGTCTTCATCACGCTTCTACTGTGCATTGGAGGTTCTCCACCAAGTTGTCTTCTTCCATCTGCATACAAGGGTCTCTTTCTGGTATGCCTCAAAGCCTTGAGGTTGCTCTTCATACACTCTTTGTTCAATTGCTCTGGAGAACAGTCTTTGCATTCATCTGATGTAGAACTCCAACCCATGGATATTGCGGATGATATAATGACTCATGTAGAGGTATGTCTGGTTTACTAGAACAAGTAATCATCATAGTCTTCTCACTCCATCTGGGAGAACCTCTAGTTCTGGATCTTGCAATGCTTGCATTCATATACATTGTTCTTCATCACAACTTTCAGTTCCTTTGCTTGATTGCTTTTAGTGAGTTCATATCAGGTTGGTAATCTTGTGATTCTCGATATAATGACTGGTTGTTCTGACTTCTCTTTCTTTCTTGGAATCTTCATGTTCTTCCTCATGTTTTTCTTTAGCTCTTGGGTCCATGGAGTTTCTTATAGATTCCATGTCCTAAAGATTTCACTTCTTCCTTTCATCATAGGATCATAGATGTGGATGGAAAACCAGGGATACTTTAAGGCTTCTCTTTGAAGAAGAATTCTTCTAAGGTCGAACTGAACACATACTGCTTTTCATGGCTGCTACCATGGATATATACTTCATCATCTTCAATGGATCATAGGATTAGTTCCCTCCTATTCCTTGCTTCATGTATGAGTGCATGTTTTTCTTTTGGAAATATATAATTAGCTCCCTCCATCTAACAGAGTCCACGCTTCCGTCTGCATCCTTATTGCCTTATGCAAAGTGTCATAAGTCTCTCCAATTTCCTCTTGATTGTTGACTTCTTTCTGTCTTTGCTTCTTCTAAGTTTCTTCAAGATTGATTTTGATTTCGGCTTATCTTGTAATAGCTTCCACATGATTTGTTTGATGTATTTTATCCTTTCATGTGTATTATCTGACTTGTATAATGATAGCAATCCTTATCTTGTTGTTCTTCCACAGGTATAGTTCTTCTTGGAACATATTATCTTCTAAGAGATAGATATACAAGATGTGTACATAGATTATGCAAACAAGATATGTACAAGAACTAAGAAGAGTGTTGTTACCTTGTCTTTAGAGGAAGAAGTCTGTTTCATCCTGCTTAGTCTTCTTTGAAGGTTCATTTTCTTCGGCAACTGATGCTTCGAGTGTCTCCTTCCTTTTCTTTAGCTTGGGACAATGATTCTTGTAGTGACCATATTTTCGACAGTTAAAGCATTGTATTTCTGACATATCTTTCTCTTGATTTGGCTTCTTCCTTGAGCCGAACTTCCTCTTGTTCTTGAAATTCTTGAATCTTGCTGTGAAGGCTTGATCATCGTATTTCTTTGGGGGTTTTTCTTTTGGCGGCGGCAAATGCATCCCATGTTTTTGGAAGACCATTGAGTACTATGTTTACCAATTCCTTCTCTGAAATGATCTCTTCAATAGCTTGTAGTTGATCTCTTAATTGAGAGATCCTCACAAAGTATGATGTTATGTTGTCATCATCATTCATCTTCATGTCACAGAGCTCATTCTTCAGACTCATTACTTGTCCAATGTTTCTAACTGAGAAGAGGTTTGTTAGGGCATCGTACATCTTCTTTGATGAGTCAAGATGGGAGATGTAG
>SNQJ01S0019526.1:18480-41488 GCA_010110895.2 Picea sitchensis | reverse complement strand
GTGAATTTTGAATTGTGAATGACCCTATCCGTCACTCTCCTCATTGGCCTACCATACCGGCCAAACTCCCATCCAACATTCCTAAGTTCGATCGTAAACCAGGAGAGGATCCGAACAATCATGTCATGACTTTCCACCTTTGGTGTTCATCCAACTCTTTGATGGATGACTCCATTCGATTACGTCTTTTCCAACGAACTCTCACGAGTTCAACCACGAAGTGGTATATAGAGTTACCACGAGGCTTCTTCACTGATTTCAATACCCTATCTATGGCTTTCCTCATTCACTACCAGTTGCCAATCCATTATGAAATGGGGACCAAGATTTTGAGTTCTTTCAAACAAATTAAAGCCACTCATTTCTCCGATCACATTCATGAGTGGAGACAAAGACGATGTCTAATCAAAATCGATCTTCCCGATCAGTTATTGGCAGAATGGTTCACGAAATCCTTCATGAATGACATATCTAAAGACATTGCTATGGGTGGAGTTTTCACAGAAGAACAGGCAATCAGTCGTTCCCAGTATCTCAATCTCGTTTATTCACAAACGGATACTCTTTACGATATGCTCCCTGATGCACCTCGTCCTTCTACCACGACCACCTCAAAAACCCCAGCATCTTCTCATGTTGTTGATGGTGTGATAGGTACTTTCCATGCTCAACCTCAATCTACACAGACCTCTCACACCACACCCAAATCCCATCCTTCTAATGTTCAAACTGCTCTGACGCCCACCCCTCCCACCGATAAAACTTCAGAAATGAACGTCGTTCAATTGACTCCTATCGATAATAATAAATCTAAAAAAGGGAAGGATAGGAATAAGGAGGATAAGAATAACAACCCGCAATCCGATAAGACCAATACACAAGCTATTGAAGATAAGGATAAACGCAAACCTCGCTATCCTTGCCTTATCTGTGATGATGATCACTACACGAAGGATTTTCTGAGACGTGCTAAGGTCACGAAGTTCCTCCAAGGGACCCCAAAACCTCCTACCCCTGTCGTCTTGTCTCAACCCTTCCCTTCTCAACAACAGGCTCAATTGGTCATCCATGATCAACCTTCTTCCTCCTCCACCTCCTATGTACTTATGTGTAATGGTCATTCAAAGAAGAATGACATCACACTTACCACTCATGCCAAAGATTACCCTTCCTCTAAGGAGAAAGTTGATGATATACCACCTTCGTTGGTTCAACAATCTCCCTCAGCTCCACCTTCCAACAGTCCTCTTCATATCAAATGACCGAACCCCGATACATTCCTTCGCCCTCCTCCCAAAGGTGTGTTTCGAAAGTCTTCTTTCAATCCTCATGCGCGTACTACCCAGAACTACAATATAGTAGAAGATCTGGCACAAGCACTGTTTGCGATGTCAGCCCTCGAAGTCCTTCAGAGTTATCCTACACAACGGAAGGCACTGTTGAAATATATTGGTGGAATCGACCCTATGGATACAAATTTAATAATATTTGACTGGGAAGATCACATTCCAAGGTTACCCCCTCAAATCGAATTTCAAATACAAGTTGTTATCTCCGACAAGAACATTTGTAGAACAATTATTGATGAGGGTGCCTCGACGTGTGTCATGTCTATTGCATGCTGGAAATCCATCACCTCTCCTCCCTTAACTGAATCACACAACACGCTCAAAGCCTTTAATGGCTCTGGCTTTAAACCTTACAGTGTCCTCCCATCGTTTCCTATTACGTTAGAAGGCAAAACAGTCAACGTTGAAGTCGAGGTCTTTGACACTCCTCTCGATTACAACCTTTTACTTGGTCGTAGTTGGATCAATTCCATGCATGCAGCTGTGTCTACTCTTTTTTCCATTATGCATTTTTCACATTAGAGAAAAGTAATTATGGTAGACCAATTGGAATTCTTCAACTCTTAAACATGTACCAGCAACGTACCTTTCATTGCAAAGACACCCCCTAGATACGAGAATGTTGGTGTGGGTCTACTAAAAGATTCCACTCTGATGGGTACATTCCCAATCCCACCACCCGATGTTCCACCTCCTTTGGTTGCCTCAATTAACATTATCTCCACCTCTGTCTGTGAACCTCCCAAGTATTTTGACCCATGGATAGTACCCGAACCTGGTGATTATCTCCACTACGACAACCGGATGCTTTTAAGTCCTATTGAATCCGCTTACCAAGCCATTCAATCAGCCGACCCTTCTACTCCCTCTCTCAGTGATTCATCTCATGACCCGTTCCACATCACTTTTCCCACAGAAGAGATGATTATGTTAGTTATGTCGATGGAAGATACCCCTTGGGATGATGGACATCATTGTTCCATTCTCTTCCTCGAACAACACACACTCAAGAGTTACCAATGGATCTCGACCCCATCGACCATTGTCGTTATTGCTTCGGTTCTTGACTCCACACACGATGTGTTATATGAAGGGAACTTAAGTAACATTTCACCCACCATCCCCCTCGACATCTCTATCAAACCTAGAGTTGTTGAAAATGTCCATATCGGAGCTTCCTGTTTCACCGAGGAGGTTGTCACATATAAGTCACTTTTCCAAAAGTTTTGTGACATATTTACATGGAGCTACGAAGAAATGCCTGGAATTGACCCTGATATTGTTGTACACGAAATCAAGACGTACCCGGGTGCCAAAGTCGTTTGGCAGAGAATTCGTCCGGTCCACCCCCGTAAAGCGGCTATTATTAAGCTTGAAGTAGAAAAACTTCATAAAGCCGGCTTTATTTATCCAGTGGCTTTGACTAATTGGGTATCCAATCTAGTTCCGGTTAACAAGAAACAAGGTACGATCTGTGTCTGTGTTGATTATAGAGATATCAACAAAGCTTGTCCTAAGGACAAATTTCCTAGTCCCTTCATTGACCAAATCGTCGACGATTGCGCCGGAAGTGAAATCTTCTCTTTGATGGATGGTTTCTCCATATATAATCAGATCAACATCTTACCCGCGGATCAACACAAAATTGATTTTATTTGTCCTTGGGGCACTTTTGCCTACCGAAAATTGCCCTTCGATTTAAAGAACGCTGGTGCAACGTTTCAACATGCTATGTCTTATGCTTTCCATGATATTAAGCACATTGTACAACCATATTTAGATGACCTACCAGCACATTCCATGCATCATAGTGATCATCTGGTCCACCTCTAAGCTATTTTCCTTCGCTGTCGGTTCTATCATATACGCTTAAACCCACACAAATGTGTCTTTTGCATGGAGTCTGGCCGACTCTTGGGATTTATTGTGTCACGTCAAGCGATCAGGGTAGATCCTTTGAAGGTTGAGGCGATTCTCAATCTCCCTCCTCCTTCTTCACTTTGCTAGCTACAAAGTTTGCAAGGGAAGGCAAAATTTCTACGTCGTTTTATCCCAAACTACGCTAAGTTAACACTTGGATTTAATCGACTATTAAAGAAAGGATCTGAATTTGTATGGGACACCGTTGCCAACAAAGCCTTTGACGGTTTGAAATTGACTTTAACCTATACCCCACTACTTTTCCCGCCCGATTATAGTCGATATTATTTCCTTTATCTCGTTGCTTCGGATTCGACCATCGCCATGGTTATGATCCAAGAAGACAATTTACACAACAAAAATGTGATTTATTATTTGAGTCAGAGTCTCACGACTAAAGAAGCCGAGTATTTACATGTTGAAAAATTGGCCTTGGCAGCTATCCAACGATTCTGTCACTATATCTTACTCCACAAGACCACTGTAATTTTCGATTGCAACCCCATGCAACACATTCTTACCCACCAATTGCTCGGGGGAAAATACTCCAAATCGATAGTCATCCTCTAGGAGTTTGACTTAGAATTCGAATGTGCTAAGTCTAAGAAATCCTTGGTGTTTGTTGAATAAATATGTGACCTTCCCTGCACTGAGATAGAAAACGTTAGCAGAGGACTCTTTACCTGATGAGTCTCTTTTTTTGATCAGTTCTAACGACCTTTGGTATGGGGATATCATTGTCTATCTCCAAACTCAAAATTTCTGGCCCCATTTGTCTAGCACTGACTGTCATCAAATACGCTATCAAGCCCATCAATACATCTTCCTCGGTGACACTCTTTATCATCGTGGGGTTGACTCTATTTTTCGATGCTGTCTCACCTATGATGAAGCTGAGAAAGCTTTAAATGACTGCCACTCTAGAGCATGTGGTGGTCACATGTCTGGGTATGCCCAGAAGATCTTATGCGCTGGGTATTTTTGGCCTTCTTTATTTAAATATTGTATTACTATTGTTCAAAAATGCCATGCTTTCCAAATATACAATAATAAGATAAGATCTCATCCCACTCCCTTACACCCTGTAGTTTCCATTGGACCTTTCGCTAAATGGGGTATAGATTTCATGACCTGTAACCCTCACTCGGCTTGGGGGCATGGATACATTATTGTAGCCATGGATTATTTCACGAAATGGATCGAGGCGATGCCTACATTTGAAAACACTGGAAAAACTACAGCACTTTTCATTTTTAATCACATCATCACATGATTTGAAATCCCGCAATCTATTGCCACTAATCACGGTAGCCACTTTCGAAACTTCATGATGTCTAAGCTTACAGAAAATTTGGGTCTTCGACATGAAAACTCAACCCCCTACTATCTGTAGGCCAATGGCCAAGTTGAAGTGATCAACAAGGTTCTTATCACCATGCTTCGACGGATTATAGGAATTCAAAAAACAAGTTGGCACATGATGTTGTTCTCAGCATTATGGGCCTATAGGACGTTCATGAATTCTACCACAGGGTTTACACCTTTCCAATTAGTGTATGGTATAGAAGTTATCCTACCGATTGAATGTGAAATTCCATCGTTAAAACTAGTCGTTGAACTTCTCCAAAACACCTCTGCTGAAGAAGAACATCTGTTGTCTCTGATGCAATTGGACGAAGCCCGTCGTGATGCCACCCTAGTTATTGAAACCCCCCAAAAAATGGGTCAAATCCCAATATGACAAACATGTCAAGCCATGTGTTTTCTCTGAGTGTGATCTAGTTCTCCTCTATGAACAAGATCATGATTTGCTAGGAGCTAGGAAATTCGAGGCTATGTGGAGAGGCCCTTATATCGTCAAATGAGTGTTGGAGAAGGGAGCTTACGAGTTAGTAGATTATGATGGCATTCCTTTTTGTGAACCCAAAAATGGGATTTACTTGAAGAAGTACTATGCTTAGACTATCTTGGCATGAGTACTTGTATTTTACTGTATCATACTATTGTGTGCTACGTTTGTGCATTTTTTCTTCATTATTCGGTTTCTACCCTCGACCGCTTATATTTTGTTGTGCTTGGTTTGAAGATGTCGAAGTCTTTGTTACCCTACCATAGCTTCCCTGATGGTGCTAGTCATAGTACTCATAACCTAGCTTCTGTTGCATGGGCAATCTATTCACCCACAAATGAACTTATTAGTCTACATGGTGTTTGCCTCGGTCGTGCAACCAATAATATAGTAGAGTATAGCGCCATTATCGAATTACTGACTGATGCTATCTTACTTGAGATTTGTCATCTGGTTATACGACTTGATTCGAAACTAGTGGTGCTACAGTTAAGTAATTTCTATGTTATTCGAAGTCCTACTTTGTTACGGGTATATTTACGAATTCGCCTCTTGGAACGTTATTTTGATTATATTGAGTATCAACACATTCCTAGATGTCTAAATACATTGACTGATGTGTTAGCTAATTATGTGTTAGACAGACATCTAAGACATTTATAAAACCAAATCACACATCACATGTATCATATAAAGCAAAATAAGTTGGTAGAAGCCTCATGTATATATATATAACAATCAAAAGTTTTTACAAAAAGATTGTTTTTCGTCCGAAGACCAAAATATCAAAAATGAAGCTCATAAATTCTAAAAAAATAGTATCATGGCTTTTGATATCCATAACACACTATTGTGCGTGCTACCCTATGGAGAAATCATCTCAATGGACTAGCCACGCCTACAGTATGGTGCTGGAAACATCGCGGGACCTCATCGATGGACATGTCTGGGATCCCTACAGTCAAACCCTCTAGATTTTGTTTGATTGCCTCGTAGTCATATGCATCCCATCCTACCACTACCGCTGCTTCCCCTCGCCTCTGGACAGGGGAGGTGCCCGGGGGCCTGAATGGCCCTACATCTGCATAGTCAGGATTTTTTGGTTAGTTATTGGATTGAAAAACATATAAAAACATTTAATATTCTGAAAACATTTACAAAAACAATATAAAAGAAAAATGTCTTTCTCACCTAGTTCCCCCCACTGAGAACCCTCAGGTAATACTAAGTCAGGATCATTGCGGAAATCCAGCCCAGCATATGCATAGTCATCGATCAAAAAGATCTGGGGCTCCAACCAATCAAAAAATGTGTCATTATATCTAATAATGGGGCCTACCGCATGTCGGGACATGAGATCACACCATCGTTTCATCTGCGGATCTCATGGTGTTGGTATGTTCCAATCTACCTGTAAGTAAAAGTGAGGGAATTTTTCCAGAAGAAAGATACCAAAATGGATCCGTACCCAAACTATTTTAGATCCTTGTTCTTTCTCTTGGTTAATTGGCTCTTCATGCTATGGAGCTACCCATCACACCATTTGAACACACGAGGTTCTGTGCATTATTTTGCATACTGAAAATAGATCTACAAATCCATGTGTGGAGAAGTACTCCCTGCCATTCGTGCAATGATGAATAGGATGGTTCTCAAGGTCAGATCCCGAACCCCTCTGATAGCCACCTTACCCTTGCATCATTCAGCCCCGGGATCACAATAGAGTCTGATGTATTCACTCATCGTTAAACCCCCACCTCGACCTCCTGTTAAGGTCACTCGCGCCCCACGACGAGACAACCCTGTCAAGAAGTAAATGTATTTGATGTCCAAAGAGAGCACATGAACTCCCACATGGAATACTTGTTGGTCCACATCCCACATTCAGACCAAATATTCCAACAGTCTCAGCTGGGCTCTCATGCCCTGGATCTTGAAGAATTTTAATAGACCACACTCTCTTAGGGAATTTATAGTACTCGGATCATTCAAAGCCATTGCATCATCGTCTTCATGTTCCCTTTCTCTCCATTCTAACATTTTTGCAATCAAGATACC
Source organism: Picea sitchensis (assembly GCA_010110895.2). Classification (NCBI taxonomy): domain Eukaryota; kingdom Viridiplantae; phylum Streptophyta; class Pinopsida; order Pinales; family Pinaceae; genus Picea; species Picea sitchensis. The sequence goes on along the minus strand of SNQJ01S0019526.1, from coordinate 34,312 downwards.
TGCATGGGAATGGAAAGAAAGGAGTTAGCACTTTTAGTTATCATAATTTGAAATTCTTTTTGGTCCACCATATCTTTTTCTTTTGGGTTCTATGCCACTGTGACTAGGCCTTGGTTACAAAGCAGAGTTTCCGCAGGTGAACCATTAGGCGCCTGCGGAAATCCTTGATTTCCACAAGTCTCGATATAGGGCACCTGCGGTGGCCCCAATGCACACCCATGGTCCAAAAATTCACCCAAAAATCTATCTTTTGACTGATTAAAATTAATTTTAAACCGTTAAAAGGGGAGAAGACAAGGCACTTACTGTTTTCACGCAAACCATTCGTCGGGTGATTGCTTGAGGCCTCCGTAATCGGCCGTCGAAATCTGAGGTGAAAAAGGGCTTTTGGACAAAGTTTTTGATCAAATACAAATGAAATGGTGAAAATGAGTTCTTACCTCTATTTATCTCATTTTTTACTTTTTCTGAATATATTTTATATTATTTAAATATATTTTCTCAAAAACCTAATGGTCTTGTGAGTGTTGCTTCTCATAGATGAGCAGGCTAGGGTTCCGAACAATAGAGTATGGACACCTTTTTTCGATTTGTTTGTCTTTTTCGTCACATGTACGATTACTTTTTAGGGTTTTTGAGAAAAACCTCGATCTTAGTCTTTGTTCGTTCTAGTACTCGAAAAACGATGAGAACGTAACCGAGTATACTTTTGTTGTGTTTTTGTACTCGTCATGGTAACATGAATATAATGAAACTTACAGAGTAATCTTTAAGCTCTTTTCACACTATTTAAAAATGAAAATATTGTCAAGCGACCTTGTTCTGTTCACGCTCGTAAAAGTATTTGAATGAAACATTCGACGAGCAATAATTTATCACTTTTTCGGTCCTGTCGAACTATTTTACGAAAAAGGAACTGAGAGAGTTCTCTTTTAAGTGTTTTTCCAGACTCTATAAACATGAAAAACCTTCGAGTTTATATCTTTGGACTCATTAAACAAACATCGACAAACCCATACGGGACCGAACCACTCCTTCTTAGGGTTCATTAAAAATACTCTGAGGGACTCGTTCGAAGGATGAGCTTACATCAACAATCATATGTTATCCTCCTCAAGCTTGCATAAAAATAAAGAGGTACTCGCCAGAAATGGTGGGGGAAAATTTGGGAAAGGGATGTGTCTCTATATTTGTGTTAGTGGCAGTAAGCGTCATGGATGATTTTAGGGGCTAAATTTCACTCATGGGCTAATTTTCCATGGTTTTTCCCAAAAATTGATTCACTATTCTAAAAATGATTCGCCCAAATTCTAAAGGAAAAAAATGATTTACCTTAAAAATCGTTAAAATTTTATATAAACTATATAAAATCCTTAGAAATTTAAATATTTTTACAAAAATATCGCCAAACATTTATAGTTGGCATATGAAGGATTAGTAATATTCGTCAAGGTTTCTACATTTTAAAATAAATTTCCATCCTTAAAATCATCCTTGGTAAGTGTCGCTCTTGAACATGGCACCCCCTTTATCATTCGAATCCGAGTTGGGAAATCCATTTGCCTCTCGTCTAACTTTCTGCAAGTTCATATCTTGGGTCATCTTTGAGTCAATGCTGTCAAGACCAGTGTCATGCCATCCATAGGTTCAAGAGAAGTTCAAATGAGCCCTTTATTGAGTCGACCATCTGCAACTGTCAATTCCTATCATGTCGGCCTTCCTTGTGTCCGTTCCAAATCATATTCGTACTTTGCTCTACCCTAAATCTGTTACTCGTTTCATTTCATTTGATGGGGGATACATCAAGGCCCTCCTGTGACGAGTCTTTTCCTGTCAATTTCATCTCATTATCCAGGAACGAGACTTAGAAAACTACTTAGTGTCTTAGATCCTGCATGCCTCAATGCTAGGTTTCTTCGCTTTCGACAGTGGATTTACATCATAGATCCCTGATCGAGAGATTCCATCGAGTGTTTGAACTCAACTCATTTATTCACACTCATTGGATTGTAGTATCATACCTTGGGGGTCATTGACATCAATGGTGATTTCCCTTGCACTTGTTAACAGTTTTCATTAAACGACCAATAATCAAGTGGTTTTTGACCATGTTGAATTCAGCACTTGTAATCACATAGCCATATTCGTACTAACGAATGACGGGATTGAAGACCTTGGACCTCATCATTTTTTATCCAGGTTGTGATGGAGTATTTATGATTTGAGTTGGCACATAGATCCACTTTGTATGTCTCGTGGCTATGTATGTGTCTGAATTTTCTTATACATAGATCCACAGTGTAGTATTGGTGGCTATGTAGAATCTTGATGACATGGATCCATGATGTATAATTGGTGGCCATGACTTATATTTATGATTTCAATCATTTATAGTCTAAATGTGGGAATGCCTACTTCAGACATGATGTAATATTATGTGGATGCTTGATTGTTTGCAGGTTCCTAATTGGTGCGCTCCTCGTTCCTAACACACACATGCATTTTTACAAAGTATTTTGACTGTCACAAGTTCCAGCCTCATACTTTGGGGGGCATTATATTACACATTATTTTGGTCATTCTAATGATGACATCACAAACATGTGTTCAGGCTCCCAACATGGATTTTTCCTAAGAAGAGTAGCTTCTTTCCTACCTTACAAAGCTGCTTTTTAGAAAGCATCTGCAGGCTGCCCATACTACACAATGCGGAAATCCATCATTTCTGCAGGCTACCCTATAGCTGGCCCACGGGATTTCCAAAGGATGCTATATAGGTAGGGTGCGGTAGCGTTCCAAAGCTAAAAGAGGAGAGAGGTTTCACAAAATTTCTAGAAGGGGAATCTTCTAGAATGTGAGGTGGTGTCTGTATGGTTGCGATCATATTGGTTTCTCTAATTTGGTGGGATCATCCTCATCCTTTTAACCACTTCACCTTCTCCTATATAATCATGGGCTTCTCATGGAAAAGGTTAAGCACAGTTGAGCAAGATCAAGCAGAGAATTGACGAGAGAATAGACTGAAGATTGTGTGAAGAATCCTATTCTTAGTGATGCTTGAGGCCTCCATTTGTCCATCAAGATTTTGTGGATTATCTTCATGCGAATTTTGGAGCAAGTGTATGTGTGTGTTGGGACGAAGGACCACTAAAAGGGAACTTGTGACATCAAGGAAATTCGGTTGTATCTTCCACTTTTCATTAATATAATACGTTGACATGTTTCTTTCCCATAAAATGATTAGTATTTTATTACATGATTCCTTGATCACATGTTTAGGTTATCATTGAATTCTACTATTATTGCTTTCACCTTGGTTGGTTTGTATTATCGCAGATCCGACTCTACAAGAGCACTGAAGTGAAACAGGGACAACAAAGATATAAGGAAGCGATTCATAAGGTATGTTATCTATTCCTATTTTGGTAGTAAAACTCAATGATCACAACTTAGGGGAAGCGTCGTGTTCCGTCTCGTTTTTTTCTAGATCTAGGTGGATCTAGGGGGATTAGTTCATGTCCGCATCTACCAATTTACCCAATAACAGGGGAGGCCTTGCAGAGATCTGTTTTCTATGGAATCTTTTATGTAGCATCCCAAACCCTCTACCATTATTACAAAGAGAAAGGGGGAGAGAGGATCCCCTTGTCTTATTCTCCGCGAGGGGGAGAAGGGTTGGGAGGGGGTGCCATTAACAAGGATAAATAAAAAAGTGGAGGAGATGAGGTTCAAGATCTAGTTTATCCAGTTGGTGCAGAAGCCGAAGGCTGTTAGGACCTCTTTTATGTAGTGTCATCTTAGTTTATCAAAGGATTTTGAGAGGTCAAGCTTGAGAAGCATACCTGGCGTACATGTACTTTTGAGCGAGTGGATGACCTCATGGACCAGAATGACACTATCCATTATTTGTCTTCCTTCGACATAGCTCGACTGATCCTTAGAGATGATGAAGGGGAGGATTGGTTTAAGTCTGAGAGCTACTACTTTCAAGATTATTTTGTAGATCACATTGTAGAGTGCTATGAGTCTGAAACTTTTCGGGTTGGTGACCCTTTCTTCTTTGGGTATCAGGGTGAGGAAAGTGGTGTTGAGGGCTAACAGGAATTTACCGGAGCTGTGTGATTCCTCCACCAGTTGCCAAACTTCTTCTCTTAGCAAGGGCCAACAAGAGTGAAATAATTTCATAGTGAAGCCATCGGGCCCCAGGGCTTTACCTGTGGGTAATTCCTGTATGGCATGATCCACTTCTGCTTGACTTATGGGGGTCATAAGGGATTCATTTTGTTCCTGAGTGATGAGTGTCAAAATATTGGTTGTCACTCTATCGATTTCCTCCACGCGGTCCTTCGGTGCCTCAAAGAGGAGGTCTTGGTAGTAATCAGTGAGCTCCTGAGTGATGTCCTGATGGGTGAGAAAGATGTTGCCCTGAGCATTTTCTAGCTTGGTTATGCGGTTGATGAAGTGCAAGTGGATCATAGAGCGGTGGAAGAATTTTTTTGTTTTTTTCTCCTTCTTTTAGCCATTGAATTCTGGACTTTTGTCTCCAGAGAATTTCTTCCTGATTTAGCCTTTCTTCTAATTGATGCCTAATTTGTTGCTCCTCCTGCTACTGGGTTGGGGTGTGTCTGATTTGGATGGCCATCTTTTGAAGGGATTCAAGTTTTTGTTCTAGGAGTTTTTCGTTCTTGAAATATGTTTCCAAAGACTTCTTTGTTCCATTTTTGCACTTGTTGCTTGAAATATTTGAGCTTCTGCTAGAAGCAGAACATTTTGGTTCCCTGTTGAATCACTGTTGTGTCCCACCAATGATGAGCCAAATTTTGGAAGTTGGGATGTGAGAGCCGAAACTTTTCAAATATGAAGGGTTTGAGTTTGGGAGAGGCCATAGTGTCAACCCATAATTGAACAGGCCAATGATCAGAGCCTGGTTTTGGCAGGATATTGGACTCAACTAGTGGGCCTTCCAAGAGAAGGGTATCTAAGAGAAGAAAACGGTCGAGCCTGCAAGAAATTTTTCGGGGTCACATTCGCTTGTTCGTCAAAGTGAAGGTTCCATTGCCATTTTCTATGTCTACCAGTTTGTGAAGATCCAAAAATTCCTGAAATTTTGTGCTATCTTGTTCCAGTCTTTTCTTTCCTCCTCTTTTTTCCTCCAGAGTGAGGATCATATTGAAGTCTCTGCCCATTATCCATATTTGGTCATTGGCAATGGAGCTTAGGTAAGCAAGGTTTTGAAGGAAGATTTATTTTTCCAAGATGGTCTGCTGTCCATAGGCATTGGTGATCCATCCGTCTTTATCCGAGCCGATTGCTCGATAATGAGCTGTGAGAGAGCCCATAGTTGAGAGGCCTTGGTAAAGAATGGCCAAGTTGGGGTTCCAAAGGATTTCTAGGTCGCCTGTTTCACTTTCAAGTCTGTGTGGTAGGAGTTGCAGTTACACCAACATCTTCTGAATATCTCTTCTGCAGTCTGGCTCGCACATTTTGTTTCTTGGAGAAGGAGGATATATGGGTCTTCCGTTTTGATGCAGTTGCGGAGGATCCTTTGCTTGGATCATCCATTGAGGCCCCTGATGTTCCAAGTGATGAATTTCATGATTTAAAAGTTTGGTGGATGGGAGAAGAAGCCCTCCTATAGCTTATGTATTTGTCCTGAGTTGATCATATAGTTTCTTGCCTCCTTGATGAGTTGTTGCGTCGTTTTTCTGCCCCTCCTTTTGTTCTCCTTTGTTTTTCTTCTTTCATATGGGTTGGGGTCCCCTCTTATGCCCAGTCATAGGTTTCCCCTGCTGACGAGTCCATGAAGACTTTGTGAACTTTCCTTAGCTGATCTTCAAGGAGGGCTTGTAGGTCTTTCTTGTTGAGAACTTCTTCAAGTCTCTCCAGGTCTATTCCTGCTAAGTCTTGTTCATTCATTGCCATGATTGTGTCTTCCTCCTTATTTGGTGCTTTTCCTGAGTCTGGGCAGGATGAGGGATGGCTTGTGGTTTCCTGAGTTGGGGTCTCCCTTGGTTTCTAGTTTTCTTTATCGCTAGTAGCATCTACTCCCATTGCTTTGTGGGGATTTTCTACCTTGTTTGCCTCTGGAAGATTTGAAAGAGCGTCAAAGGAGTTGGTGTTGGGGTTTTTCCGGCTGTTGTTAGCTGTTGGTTTCCTCTGCATTTTATTTCTACGATTCTTCACCTGAGTGAAGCCATCCTTTGGCTTTTCCTCCTCGATCAACTTGGGGGGGGCGTTAAGGGGGAAATCCATAAAAATATGACCATGCTTGTGGCATTTCCTGCATCTGAAAGTTATGTGCTCGCAGTCTATAGTCTATGCCCACTCCTCGTCTTGGTATTCCAGGGTTATTGTGCCTAGGAGGGCCTTGGAAATATCCATATAAATGCATATTCAGGCGTAGGAGGTGTACTTCCTGTGCTTAGTGGCTTCTAAGGACTTTACATGATTGCCAAGAGTATTGCCTATGCCTGATAAGATTTCTTCTAACCAAAATTCTTGAGGTAAGGAATAGAGACGAATCCATACCGAGGCATAGGTGAAGTTCTCTTTCTCCGGGGAAAAATGTTCAGTCCAAAATTGCAGGTATAGCCCAGCTGGGTTGTAGAAGTAGGGTCCTCCTTCAAATACACGATATTTGTCCTCCAGGTTATAGAATATAACAGTGAAAAATCCCTTAGAGCTCAGTTGGAGCTCATAATCTCCCTTGGGGCTCCATCAGGTTTTGATCTAGCGTGTTAGATCTCTTTCTGAGGGCCAGAGGCCTAGGAAATTGCCTATGAGGGTGTGATCTCTCATGAATTGGGTGTGCTCTCCTATTCTGCTGCTTTTTATAATGTATCTTGGTGTTTTTGGGGTTTGCAGGATGCATTTTCTTGGTATCCATGAACAAGCTTCTTTTGGATGTGAGGTCTCTGCATCCATGTGTGTACCTGTGCCTCCATTCATTTCATCCTTCAAGAACAGTTCACGCAGATGTTGTGGCGGTTCAAAAGACGATCTGCGCGTGCAAGCATTCTGCGGGTCGTTCACTACAATGTTATGGTATGAGGGGGATTTCACCCCCTCTTCAGTGGTGATTTTGTTGTGCCTGTCATATCTTCAGTTCTGAGTGCGTCAAGAGTTGCAGAGGTATTTAGTTAGGAGGGCGGGGAATCAAGGTCGCATGAAACCCTAGATACATAGCATGAAACCCTAGTTGCAGAGCGCTCTCCCCGACATTCTAGAATGCATCTTCTTTACTCTATCTTGAGAAGGAAAATTTTCTTTCTTTATTTCCAACTCTGGCATGTTCATGATATTTAGAATAAAAGTAGTGACAACATCCTTGTAAAATCCTTCTTCATTCTCATAATCATCCTAGAGATAATCTTTGAAAGTGTGCAATTTTGAACCAAAGGTCATAATATTATTACTGATATCTCAGGCTTCAAGGACAAGAGACATCCTCTTTTGTGATTATAGTAACATGCAAAGGAATCCTGTAATTATGGAATAATCATTTCCCTCTTTAAGTTAATATTGGAGATTTTGTTTCGAGGGAGAAGTTAGATGAATTAAATTTGAAATTATGAGGTTAATATCGAAGAACTCGTTATATTAATAACAACCCTGATATATTAACTTTGCATGTGGGCCATGCATTAAATGTTTCTTTGATTACCATGACACGAGAAAATGCTTTCGGCGGAGTGAAAGAATGGATATTAAAATTTTGAAATATCTAATCTCCATCTCTTAGGTTATAGTGAGTAATATTTGAAAAAAGTTTCTAAGTACCAATTATCACGCAAATGGAGAAATAGAAATGAGCTAGGATGAAGACAAGAATCTCCACTCCCGCGGTCATGAAGGGACTCTTTAAAAAAGAAACTAAGTATTGAAAATCAGGAGGATGGAGGAATGGTCATATTTTAAAGGAATCATGGAAACTCTGCTTCCGCAATAAAACTCAAAAAATGACTAAATGTAAGAAACAACACGGCAGATGGAGAAATAGGTGGGGAATTTTTTTTTTTAAGAAAACTCTGCTTCAATGATTCAAGAATGAAACTAAGTATGGAAATTGGCGGATGGATAAATACTTAAAAAATGAAAATGGATTAGACCTGTTGCAATTTCGTTGCTCCAAAGGTAAAAATAACTACTTTGGGATTTGAAATTTTTCCAAGTCTGGTACATTGGGATTAAAAAAAAGATATTTTGGGAGAATTTTAAGATCAATAACTAGCTCCAACTAGAGGATAGTAACCCCTTGCAGGTTGATAAGAATCCAGAATCTGAAGACCAACTACTTTCTCCATTGGGCTATGGAGTCGTCTTTGAAATGGATTCTTGAAAGTCTTGCTTCATGGAGTTATTTTCCATATAGTGACTACCTTATTATGCAAAACTTGAACTGAAGAAGTAAATTATATACAAACAAGATCTACCTACCCTACCTTACTTGAAGGGAAATGATACTTTCAAGTGTAGGTAGATTTACAGTGGAGCCACTCAAGCATCCAACCGGTCTTTGGAATGAACTCCGGAGATGTAGAACATATTGATACTTGTACCAATGAGTCATGGGCACTCTCAACGCATATTGGAGAAAAATTGAACCAAGTGTATTGATGATTTGATGCATTACTTCACCAATAATGCTTTGGAACCATGATCCATTGAAATCAATTCTTGGATGCTCAAGAATACTATTGTCTTTGATTGGATGAGGAATTTCTGATTTCCAATCTTAGAATACATTCATTTTTCTCCTTATCTCCAACCACTTCCAAGGTTCTTGATTCATCAACAATGTCTTGAAAAGATTCTTCCTTCATGTAATGGAAATCTTGCTCATCATTCTTCTCAAGATTCATTTCTTCCACCAATTCTATTTGTTGCAAGTTCTCTTGCGACTTTTCATCATCTGTTGCAAGGCTGAAATCTTGTTTTGCATTGGGTAGAGGCTCCTTGATTTTATTTTCAATTTTTTTGCTTGAAAGATCTTCATATGGAGTATATAGGAGGTTGAAATTTTCTTCTTGCAAATTGGAATTTTCATCTTCATTTTTAGCAATATGACTTGATTTGGAAAAGCCATCCAATATTTGATTAGATTCTTCTTCAAAATTAGTCACTTCATTGTCTTGCGTCCATGTGGGAGAGGGTGGGTGGGCAGCAACATTGAAAGCATCAGCAAAAACATATGAATGCGCTCTTGGGATGAACTTTTTTGCAAATAAATTTTCCAAGACATCCCAATTGGTAATGGTGTTAGGAAGCAATGAACCATACCAATGAAGAGCATCCCCATGCAGAGTTTGTAAAAATAATCAACATGTAACATTGTATTCATTGAGGTTGAAACCATGACATATAATTTTGAAATTAAACATGTGGTGCTCTACATATTCTGAAGTATTCCCAAAGAATGTAGAAAAATTTCCAATACAAATATCAAGCATATGAAAATATGCTTCTGGTAGATTTAATGGGGTTCTATGAAATCGCCTCCTTCTTTGGATGTTCCTTTGTTTTGTTGAGTCTTGTAAATCCACTAATGGGCTTGGTGGATAATTTAAAGGAGCATCATGACATGAAAGAAACTTCTCAGAGGAGACATTATATACATCTTGATATTTTTTAATCTTTCCAATGGTGTTACCAGAGATTTTAAAAGTTCTTTTAGTGGAATTTCCTTGGGATTCATCCTCCTGAATCTTCTATTCTTCTTGGCTCTTTTTGAGGTCATTGCAATATCTTTCAATAATCTCTGTATAAATCCCGTGCATCTAGAACAAGTGGAAATCTTCTTGGATATTCTTTTCAAAACTTTGAACCATGGAGACTCTGGTTCTTCAATCAGATTTAAAGCAAGGCCTCAAATTTCTTGAAAATAAATGGCTTCCCAATATGGTTGCCAAAAATGTTGACATTTAAATCTGTTAGGACTGAAACAACTACCTCGCAAGAATATAAATTTTCCCTTGTGTTTTTATAGAGGTGGTACTCCTCTATTATTATTTCAAATATTTTCTTTAGATGTCTTATATAAAAAATAATATGGGATTATGTCAAATCACAGAATCCAAATATTTATCGCTCAAGAAAAATTCAAATTAATGAAAATTATATTTATATGGAGAATTGCTGAGACATGGACCAGGAATCTCAAACATCACAAATATTGAAAATAAATAAATTGCAGAAAATAATAAACATCCTCATATCCATCATAGTTATATATATTTTTTATCACATTCAAAAGTAAAAGGGAAATATGGCCCAACACATGTGAGAACTTTGAAAGAGTATTACTTGTTAAGATCAAAAAGAAAATTTGATAAGTAAACTTCAAATTTCTTATACCCAAGACTCATGAGTTACAAGATACAATCGAAATTAACTCTGAATTAGTTCTCTGACGTTTCTCAAAAATAATATTCAAAGCTTATACAATCTGAGAAATTTAAAATCATTTTCCCAAACTGACTAGGATTGGGGCTCCCATGGACCATAAATAAATATATACAAGAAATGTAAGGTAGGAGAAGTGGATCTGGAAGATAACATGATCAACAAGATCTGGATAGAAGACAAAAAGAAGTAATCAGAATTCGGTTATATCTTTCTAACAAAATAATAAATATAATTGGATGAATCTTGAAAAGGGAAGAAGATATGTGATCAACATGGACTTACTGTGATGGGTTCTCTCTCTTGTTATTTGCTTCTTGTTGTGCCTTTTATGTTGTTCTTTGTTGTGGTTGGATGGTTGGTTTTGACAGTTCCCAACTGATCTTCTTTGGTTATTTTTAACAAGGTTTGTTTTAACCATTCTTTGATATAACCCTTCATTGGGGCAATGTTAATCTCTTGTCTAATACTTATACCAAACAAAGTACTTTCCAGCTCCCTTAAATCAAATGATATTTGATTCAATGAAGTTTCAATATACTGATTTTTGTTTGAATAACTAACCAACCAATTATCAATTTCCATCTTCATTATATTCTTTTATACCATTAAACTTTTTCATGGACAAGCTTTTGAGTATTTCCACGTGTTCCTCGAATTGCTCCCTTGTAATAAATGTAGAGTTTAGAATTAAGTAAGGGTCCTGTACTTCTCCGGTGTTTCCAGCTAAATCAATTTCAACCAATTTTTTATACAAAGTCTCCCTTTTAGAAATTACTTCGTTACATTTTTCTAGTAGTTCCCTAAAAAATTTTATTTTCTTAATCCAACATGCTTTAAGTTGCTTTACCCTGGCTTGAGAAGGAAATTTTTTTTCCTTTCTTTTCAAATCTGTCATGTTCATGATCTTCAGAATAAAAGTAGTGACAACATCCTTGTAAAAGCCTTCTTCATTCTCATAATCATCTAATCATCCTGGAGATAATCTTTGAAAGTGTGCAATTTTGAACCAAAGGTCATAATATTTTCACTGATATCCTAGGCTTCAAGGACAAGAGACATCCTCTTTTGTGATTATCGTAACATATAGAGGACTCCTGTGATTATGGAATAATATTTTCTGTCTTCAAGTTAATATTGGGGGTTTTTTTCCGAGGAAGAAGTTGGATGAATTGAATTCGACATTATGAGGTTAATATCGAAAAACTCGTTGTATTAATAACAGCCCTGATATACTAACGTCACACGAGAAATGCATTAAATGTTTCTTTGATTACCGTGACATGAGAAAAAGCTTTCGATGGAGTGGAAGAATTGATATTAAAATTTTGAAAGATCTAATCTCTGTCTCCAAGGTTATAGTGAGTAATCTTTGAAAAACGTTTCTAAGTACCAATTATCATGTGGACGGAGAAATAGAAATGAGTTGGGATAAAGAAAAGAATCTTCGCTCTTGCACTCATGAAGGGACTCTTTGAAAAAGAAACTGAATATTGAAAATTGGGTGGGCGAAGGAATGGTCATATTTTAAAGGAATCATGGAAACTATGCTTTCGTGATAAAACTCGAAAAATGACTAAGTGTAAGAAATAACACAGTGGATGGAGAAATAAGTGGGGCAATAAATTTTAAGAAACATTTGCTTGAATGATTCAAGAATGAAACTAAGTATGGAAATGGGCGGACAGATAAATACTTAAAAATCGAAAAGGGATTAGACCTCTTGCAATTCCGTCACTCCGAAGGCAAAATAAGTACTTTGGGATTTGAAATTTTTTAAGTATGGTACATTGGGATAGAAAAAGAGATGTTATGGGAGAATTTTAATATCAACACCTTCCACATATTATTTTTCCCCTGCAGCTTGTGAAGACATAATTAATGGTAAATATGTTTTTTTTTAAAAACAAATTTCAAGGACTCATGGGACTCCTTGTTGACACGAAAATTTCCCAACCAAAAAAGGTGATCTTCATATTGAACTTGAAAATATTTATCACTTGTCTTATCAAGGCATGGATCTAATGCACAATTCATTAATGTGATTGAAACTCTTTCATATTTTTTACTGTTGACTAACTCCATCTCATCCAATTTTATGACAACAATCAATTTTCCACATGTTCTCTCAATAGACATGTTGTAGTACCTCACCATCAACTATAACACCCATTCTAAATCATACCACAAGTTATTTTTTTTAACTAATGGAATAATTTCACTTGATACTTTATTTTTACCCTTACTTGCAACTTCATGCACTGCTTCTAATTGATATGCATCTCCCAATGAATCAACTTTTTTTGTGTTTCATAGTGCATGCTCTTTCTTCACATGAAAAAGGTGAGGAACCAAAATCTTCTTACTACCACCATTCAACATTCCATCTCTTAGAACTTTAAAAAGATATGCATATGCTTCCATGTTGATCCCTCTATCATCACAAATTCTTTGATCATCGTTTACAAAAAAAATTGAATTTGCAATTAATTAGTTAACTAATTCTTTCCTCAAATCATCAAAGTCTAGGTCTTTGAGCATTGCTTTAATGTCACTTTTCTTTAACACAATTTTGCACAAATCCACAAAATCAGTGCAAGTTGGATCTAATATGGTCTTCAACCCAAAAAATATTTTTCTAAAGGTACCTCCCCTCTTTTCCAAAAATGAAATTAGTTTCATCTCTTTTGATATAAACCTCAACCCCATTGTAGTTTTCTTTATCATAGAGAGTCTATTTTGGAGACGACAGATATCAGTTTTGAACTTCTCAATTTCTTTTGATGAGCTAGATTTGACTTCAAGCAGTTTGTCCACATGTATTTGATTCAACATTGCTATTGTTTGGTTCAATCTCATGTTTTCATGATACTTAATCATATTTGAGTGATGGAGTTGTTGTAATTGGATATTAAGATCTTGAATTTATGTTCAATGGAAATGTGGTTACCTTCTAATTTTTTACAATATCTCAGAATACCACTTTTTCCATGGCATACATATTGGCATAGTCTTGTTATTGTTTTGAAATCAGGATGAGAATTGGACACATGTTCAACTGGATAGAGTTCTCCTTTTACCTAAAGATCCAAAATTTTAGCTCTAACTGCCCTTAATGCATTGTAATCAATGTTAGAGACCAATTTCTAATTTTGTTTCTGGATCGGTGCCATATCCTTACTTAAATTTATGCAAGTAACATGTTGACAGTTTCTTACAACATATGTATGTGTTGGAGAGTCCTACAAACAACCATGATTATGAAAATCAAAATGTATTGGAAAATACCAAAATGAGAAAATCGAAGTTTCACTTCAGAACAATTTGGGAGATCTTCAAAGGAAAAGTCAACATTTTTATATATTGAGGCATACCTCAAAATTATCAAGCATCTTGTAGAATATGGTACATCCAACTAATATTCTACATTTTCATCTGAATAAAACATAAATTAAAAACCAGTCAGTAGAATATATGAAACCAGTCTTACAACAACAAACAGTCTTAAAAATCTCCTTCTAGCCTAGGCCTATTTAATTTTCTATTTAGTTGATGAATTTGAAGTGTATCATTTTTGTATCTCTGATGAACTTTAAGTGTATCCTTTTTGTATCTCTAATGAACTTGAAGCATAATCTTTGGCCCATCATGTATCCTTTTCATTGGTGATGTTTAAGATTTGTGGCCTTTTGGTGCATGTGTCTACATCGATGGATATAGAGGTCCTATTGGTGATCTCCAATAAGTGCATTCAGAATTGAGTTCAACACTTTATTCATATATTTATCCACTTTAGCTCTGTGCTCCACCTCCTCTAATGTGCCATTCAAATATTTTCTCACACACCTATGTAGGATATCAAACTACATGTAGAATTCTACATATACTCTAATCTTGGGCATATCTTCCAACATTCCCTCACATGGAGCCTTTAAAGGTACATATTCTCATGCCCTGAAAAGGTTGAGCTAGATTGAAAACAAGGGTGAGAATGCTTAGAAATATCAATTTGGCACTTTCTAGGAGTATCCATGGTAGTAACAATAGTAGGGGGATTTCCAACAATGACTTTTGGAGACCCTTAAGGAAGTAGGGATGAATCATCAATAGGTTTTTTAAGGTTATCAAGTGCCAGAGAAACTATAGAAATAACTACATCAAGGGAACACTTATCTGAAGTAGAGGTAATTAAGTATGAAGACTCAATTGCATCCCTCAAACCAATAGGTATATGCTCAACAGTTTTCCCACAACCATAAATTTATGCAGCTTGCTCAAACTCCCAAGAGGGTTTCAAATCTAGTGTAATAGCATGGGTATCATTATTTACTTGTCATATGCTAGGATGAGGTCACAAAGAAAAAGGAAAGGGAAATAATGGGAGTCTAGGTAGAATGTCGATATCCCATACATAAATAACATACTTATGCAAGTTTCCCAAACTCTTCAAAATAAACATCAAAATGTACAAAAAGTCTAGTCTTCTTTCTTCAACCACATATCCAACTATTTATATTTGAGCCTCCTCTTCTTTTCCCTGAGAATGACCTCTTCCCAAAAATGTCATACTCCATACAATCAAAACTAAATATCTTATTCATGACGCTTACTCAACAAGATATGTGCTTAAATCAAATCATGCATGTAGAATAATCAATAAAGTTGGGTTTACAACCACAAATTAAGACAAAAAAAGCCTTAATGCATTTGATTAGTTAAGGGAAAGGAAAAAGAGTAAATCGAGTTTGAGGCAAGGGTACTTTTCTCACTATCAAGGTTAAAACCATAATTTATATATGCCCAATCAACCAAAATAACCAACTCAACTTCTACATCAAAGAATACATCTTTCTACAACCTCACCATAAACCAATCAGAACTTAATGAAAATTGCACAATTTTGCTAACCTAGAATTTGTAAAGATTTCTAGGCAATTTTCCTTCAAAACAAAACCATTAGGTTCCTTGGAAAAGATACAATATAACCAACTTTGAAAATCCAACAACAAGCTTTGCAATAATAGCATGAGATTATTGCCAACAAAATGCATCTTGAAATAATAACCAAAGGTAATGAACAATCAGATGATAAATCAATTACTTCATAATCATATAGGCCTTAGAAAAATCAAACCCACGTAACAATATTTATTACAACATAATTTCCAAACCCAACCTAGCAAAAAACTTACATTGATCATATATAAATAAACACAAGGCTTCACAAGATTGCATCTGAATATATAACCGAAGACAAACAAGTTTCCAAATAAATTGATCATAACTAAGTGAGTAGTGAAAACAATCTCAAATTGCTCTAAGTCTAGGACAAGCACAAATGATGGACTAGGTAACATCTCATAAATGAAGTTCAAATTGCTTGAAGTCTAGGACAAGCACAGTTTTACACATACAAATGCAAGCAACCCAT
>SNQJ01S0019526.1:0-18470 GCA_010110895.2 Picea sitchensis | reverse complement strand
TAATTTGTTTTCAAGATTGGTGGTTTTCTTGGCTTGTGACAAGATGTCGCAGGAAAGTTTTTGCAGCCATTGGAGAGCTGATTGTGTTGACGTCAAAGAGTTCACAAGAGGGACTTGATTCTCAGTGGGAAGGTTGGAAGTCTTCCAAGCACAGAGAGAACAGTGGGTCAGCAGTAGCCAGACAACAATGGTTGAGGGACATAGCTAGTTGCAGTGCAAGGCATGTCAAAGTATACAGGTGATTATCAAAAGACTTTTCAAGTAGAATCAATTGATATAACTTGAAAGCCGAAGAGTATTGAATAGATAGATGATCATAAGCTTTTGTGGGTCCAAAAGCCTTTCAGTGGGAAGGTGTGATCAAAATCTGGACCAGGGGTCAAATTTTAGCTCAAAAATCAACGTTCTTGGAATTGCCTCAAAACAAATGAGAGCGTAGGCCTCGTCGTTGCGAACCCAACGCAACTCGTTTCGTCTCAAACGGACGTCGGGAGCGAGAGATATCGCGATCTGTTCGAATCATCAAACAGGTAAAAAAAGGGATGCTGACTGTGCAGTCCGTATAGTCCGTACGGATGCTGATGTGGCATGTCTGTATGATGATGTGGCAGAGCTGAATGGTAGAGGTACGACCACTGATGTGGCAGGTGACGTGGCATTCATTTATTGGCAGATTTTGGGCGAATTTATTTGTGACATGTGGCATGGTATTTGGCAAATTATGAGGTGCCACGTGGCCCAGTCATGGGCTGCCACATGGCACCCCGTTATTGGCAATGGTTGGTCAACATTTTAGGGAGTCTGTGGGATTCGAACCCTGGACCTCCCCCTTTGGAAACGCTTTGGTAGTGTGTGGGCTACCACTAGCCCACACGGTGGTCCTTGTATAGTCTATGGTTTTAATTGTATATAAAATGCATTGAAATGTGTTATGGGGCGCGTCCGGGATGGGGCTTAGCCCCAACCCCGGTCGCATGCTTTTATTATATATGACCACCTCTTTGTATATGGAGCACGTGTTTCAAACAGCCCCGGTCACACAACCATTATATATGACTGTAACATATGTTGTATGCACGGGAGTTGGAGTTAGTTTTTCAAACGACCACAACTATGTGTCTATTTTCGCCTGCCACTTGTCATCTAGCCATTTGCCTTGTGAACGAAGCCCCCTCTTGCTATAGCGCGTGGTCATATGGACCTTGTGACCGAGAGCTTGGCGGTTAGGGGCTGGAGGCGCCCTAACCGTCCTACAGTTTGGACCATTTTTTCGGTTATGCATGGTGATGGGTTTAAGCATGTGTTTTGGATCGTGTTCTAGGTTCAAAGCACACAGAGGTACGTTTTGGCGAACCAGAGCCAACAAACTTGAAGGAAGAGGATGGCAGGAGGCCTATCTTTCTCATTTTTTGGCCGATTGAGGTGTCGTAAAGGCCCAGCTAGGGGTTTTTGGACGTCCTGAATCCATTGGCACTGTTATCAAGGCCATTTGAAGACTTCTTTTGTAGGTTTTTAGCCATTGAAGTTTCAGCAAGCTCAAGGGAGCTTGAAGCCCTCATTGATTGAGGTCATGTTTTGGTGAGTCCAAGTTTGTTTTCTGTGACTGAATAGTCATTTTTGGCTAATTGTTGTGCTTTGAACACATTGGGATAGGTTTCAGAGGCTTTTGAGGACTTTTACAGGTGTTTTTACCAAAGAGAAGCTCAGGGAAGCTTAGGGCCACATGTAGAAGAGGTCATGCCCAGATGAGCCATGATCCATTTTCAGAGTTCATTTAGTCATTTTTGGGGTTTTTATGTATTCTGATCCCAATGGTACAATCTGTTTTTCCATTGGAGTTGAGCAGCAGCTTGTAAAAGAATCTTTGACAAATTAATCCCAGAGATTCAAGTCCATTGATGGAGGCTCAAGGAGATGTAGCCCAGAGGGGGGTGAACTCCTTTATCAAGTTGTTATTGTTGTGAGTTTGATGGTTTATTTTCTACAAGTTATGTTGTTGTGTATTTATTTAAAGCACATATATAACCATTTAGAAGAACATATCCTCACACATAAGCATTTACAAGAAGATACATAAATTTGGCACATAAACTATCTTGCATATTTTAACACATTAAGCAAGGTCCTGTAAAGTTTATTTTAATGAAGTAGAGGGTGCTTGCATAGCATAACAAGTTGGCCTTCTATTTTCAGATCAATATATAAATAAGAGACCCATTTTCATACAAAATTGGACAATGTAAAGGTCCATAATAATAAGAATGCAACCAATATGCAATTGTTACACTTATTGGTAACATGTCCTCATGCAATTGGGACAATATGTCGAGTACATTAAACAAATCCTTAATTTTCACAAACAAATATTCCAAAACATACAACTTGCAGTAAGATTCAATTATATTGATTGTCATTCATCACTTGAACCATTTCCATCACTCGAGCTACGTACATGCCTCATTTCTTCATCACTTGTAGGCGATATTGTACTTTGATTATTTAATCTAATGTTTTCTTGATCGACTTGTTTTTTATGTTCCGCCTCTTCATGTTCCATCTACAAACATAGAAATAAAGTGTAAAAGTATATATACACTTATATATATAGTAGAATATACATGATTGCATAAATGAAAAAACATACCATAACAAAAAGTGTTTCATAAATGTCCCCGAGGTGTAGGACAGTCGGTGACGGAGTGTGTTGTTAAGCCACTCTGTGATGTTAAAGTCACCGGTTCGAACCCTGCGGGGACAAAAAATCCAACCATGTTAAGGGTTGGTGTGGCTCAGGCCGGGTGTGATCCACGGGTGATTTTGACGGCTTAGATGCCCCTGAGTCGCGATTTCTCAAGCCATAGGTTAATTGCATAGCCAATAGGTCCCACACAAATTAACAAACAAAAAAAACAAGTGTTTCATAAACAATTCACATTCTGAGAGTGTAGATTTTCATATTTAGTCATAATGCTTTTTAATATTTATGGATATAAACTATGTAAGGAGTTTTGAAACGTCCAACATTTTAAATGGACATTCCACCCATCATCTTAGCTTCATTTGTCCTTGATGATGGGTGGAGTGTCCACTTGAAATGGTAGACGTTTCAAAACTTCTTAGATAGTTTATATCCAAAAATCTTAAGTAGCAATACACATTCTTTCGAAGCCATGATGCATGCCATCTCTCAAAATCTCTTATGTTCGCTGCACTCCATACTTTGTTTCCTGCATGTTTAATATGCCATGACAAAGCATAGTCGATATAATTAATATAAAGGTTTCTTGTTGTTCCATTAATATAAAACAAGAGAAGTTAAACAACATAGCTATTTACAAGTTGTTCAATCAAACATTGATACTTAAAAATATACTCACAACCCATACTTAACTGAATGTCTATCAATTCATCGGTTGCCTCTTCTTTGTATGTTAGCACCTATTAGAAGACATCCATAGACAAGTGTAACTTAATTATTTAAATATAAAGATCATAACAAACATGAAATATTAAGTAAGGCCAAAAATACAAGTACTCACAAACTTTGTGATCAACCCTTTTATTCCTCGTTGTCCTCTTTTATGTGCTGAATGGGTTCCATTTTTTTATTTTTATTTTTTATTCTGTAAGAAAACAATTGAATATTAGTATTTCATGTGATAATTAAATTCGATGTACTTAATAGAATAAATGAATGATTATGTCCTCTAATGCGCATTGTTGTTGGGATGACTCATCCTGCGATGCAATCATGTTCATTTCTTTTACCATATCCTTGTACATTATTTTAGACATCCTTACTGGGCATGCATTGGTTTCCCCTCGTTTGTCTCTTGGAATTTTCATAATCTTCCTAAAAAATGAAAAAGCACAATAATTTTTTTAAAAATCAACATGAAAATAAATATAGCAAAAAAAATTAATTTGGTAAATTTTGGAATATACTATAGAAAAACATGTTTGGTAATAATACTTTCTAAATGAATCTTTTTTGTCATTATAAGTTTTTTTCTTTTGCAAGTCTCACGGATCTCATAGAACATGGCTCTAGAAGCACTTTTTGTAGTTTATGTATAGCCTGATTCTTGGAGTCATTAGATTGATTTTTGTATTGTAAGTGGAAAGTACATCTATACATTATTTCCACTATATCCCTCAAAGTTCTGTAAAACATTTTTTTCCTCTTGTTAACTTATAACACCACTCCAAATGAACTAAGGACCAAGTCATCATCATTTACATCCCTCATAACTTTTATCTTCCTAGGACGACATTATGTTCCCTCGCTATTAGTCCCTACACAACATTAAAAAATGTGAAATTGAGTGTTTAAGACATGTTAGCGATTAAAGTTAAGAAAATCATTTTTAGTAAAAATTCAAAGAAAAACCTCATGTTAATTACCTTTTGATCCACCTAATTCCTCTCTTTGCAACATTTCCATAAATCTTTTACAGCTTTTTGCACTCAGATTGCGAACAATCTTATCAAGTTTCTTCAAGCTTTTGCTCTGCATGACATGCCTGCACCAATACACATTAGAGGAAATTTCAACTCAAAAGTGTCCTCCTAAGGAAAAATCAAGAAATTAATAAAATAATGCCATGTAGACAATTTTTTAATATTCTTTTTTAACGTTACACTTTTAGCGAAGCTGCCCATGGTTATTTTGTACTTTTATCGAGGCTAACTTAAATATATATGTTATACTAAAATCAATTTATGATCACCATGTTCGATGCATTGTTTTCCCCGAACTAAGGAAATAATATTAAATACACAATACCATCTTAAATGTTATTGGATCAACTTGGATTTCCCAAAAAGTGTATTAAATATTATTAAAAAACAATATATAAAATTACACATACTCAAAATTATATAGGATTAAAAGAGAACTATAGAATACAAATTATATAATTTAAAGAAAAATCACTAAATCTGGTTTGTTGACCATTGACCAAGGGGTGAATGTGATTGAATCTAAAAGGATTCCTTTTAGTTCTATTTCCTCGGCCATTGTTGACAAAAATGGGCACAAATGCCATTGAATTGGAAACATGCCTCTCAAGTTTTCAAATTTTCCTCTATGATCTCATACATTTATTTTTCAAATTCTGCCATGGCCAAGGAACGAACGTGATTGAATCTGAACAACCTCCTCTCAATTCTGTATCCTCATCCTTTGTTGATAAAAATGGGTGCGAATGGCATCGAATTGGAAAACCTCCTTGGCCATTGTTTACAAAAATTGGCATGAATGCCATTGAATTGGAAACCCTCATCTCAAGTTATCAATTTTTTCTCAAATATCTCGTGCAATTATTTTTCAAATTCCACCAAAAGTGCAATTATTTTGAGTAATTTTGCACCAAAAAATGGCCAATGGCAAGTAGGATTTGGAATTGAGTCTCAATGTTTTGTGGTAAATTATCAAAAAAGATTCACGGGTTCGACTAGATATCTCTAAAATTCCATCAAAGATAGGGCATGTTTCTTCTAATAGGTATGTTGTTTTTTTGTAAATTCTCTCAAAAGATTCATAGGTTCGACTTTATATCTTTAAAATTACATCTAACATGGGGCTTGTTTATTTTGATATGTATGTCGGTTCCTCTTGAGGCTTGCACTATTTATTTTTTTTCACTGTTTACACCATGTGTTTTTTATTTTCCTGAAAGCATTCTATTTCGTCTTGGACGAGGATGCTATCTAATCCTTGGACTTACTAGAGTCTTTTTATCTAATTAGGGAATACAAAGAGAAAACAAGGCCCAACAAATATTGTTTATCTACTTTAGCATCCAATCCTACCTCTTTGATGCCATGATTTCACTTGTTGTGACCAACTTGTTAATTTGTAATTCTGGTTGATTGGTTGGATTTTTGTGATGACTGTAGTATGGGCCTATTTATGATCCTACTTTACCTCAACCTAAAGTCCATGGGTTGCTTGCATTTGTATGTGTAAAACTGTGCTTGTCCTAGACTTCAAGCAATTTGAACTTCATTTATGAGATGTTACCTAGTCCATCATTTGTGCTTGTCCTAGACTTAGAGCAATTTGAGATTGTTTTCACTACTCACTTAGTTATGATCAATTTATTTGGAAACTTGTTTGTCTTCGGTTATATATTCAGATGCAATCTTGTGAAGCCTTGTGTTTATTTATATATGATCAATGTAAGTTTTTTGCTAGGTTGGGTTTGGAAATTATGTTGTAATAAATATTGTTACGTGGGTTTGATTTTTCTAAGGCCTATATGATTATGAAGTAATTGATTTATCATCTGATTGTTCATTACCTTTGGTTATTATTTCAAGATGCATTTTGTTGGCAATAATCTCATGCTATTATTGCAAAGCTTGTTGTTGGATTTTCAAAGTTGGTTATATTGTATCTTTTCCAAGGAACCTAATGGTTTTGTTTTGAAGGAAAATTGCCTAGAAATCTTTACAAATTCTAGGTTAGCAAAATTGTGCAATTTTCATTAAGTTCTGATTGGTTTATGGTGAGGTTGTAGAAAGATGTATTCTTTGATGTAGAAGTTGAGTTGGTTATTTTGGTTGATTGGGCATATATAAATTATGGTTTTAACCTTGATAGTGAGAAAAGTACCCTTGCCTCAAACTCGATTTACTCTTTTTCCTTTCCCTTAACTAATCAAATGCATTAAGGCTTTTTTTGTCTTAATTTGTGGTTGTAAACCCAACTTTATTGATTATTCTACATGCATGATTTGATTTAAGCACATATCTTGTTGAGTAAGCGTCATGAATAAGATATTTAGTTTTGATTGTATGGAGTATGACATTTTTGGGAAGAGGTCATTCTCAGGGAAAAGAAGAGGAGGCTCAAATATAAATAGTTGGATATGTGGTTGAAGAAAGAAGACTAGACTTTTTGTACATTTTGATGTTTATTTTGAAGAGTTTGGGAAACTTGCATAAGTATGTTATTTATGTATGGGATATCGACATTCTACCTAGACTCCCATTATTTCCCTTTCCTTTTTCTTTGTGACCTCATCCTAGCATATGACAAGTAAATAATGATACCCATGCTATTACACTAGATTTGAAACCCTCTTGGGAGTTTGAGCAAGCTGCATAAATTTATGGTTGTGGGAAAACTGTTGAGCATATACCTATTGGTTTGAGGGATGCAATTGAGTCTTCATACTTAATTACCTCTACTTCAGATAAGTGTTCCCTTGATGTAGTTATTTCTATAGTTTCTCTGGCACTTGATAACCTTAAAAAACCTATTGATGATTCATCCCTACTTCCTTAAGGGTCTCCAAAAGTCATTGTTGGAAATCCCCCTACTATTGTTACTACCATGGATACTCCTAGAAAGTGCCAAATTGATATTTCTAAGCATTCTCACCCTTGTTTTCAATCTAGCTCAACCTTTTCAGGGCATGAGAATATGTACCTTTAAAGGCTCCATGTGAGGGAATGTTGGAAGATATGCCCAAGATTAGAGTATATGTAGAATTCTACATGTAGTTTGATATCCTACATAGGTGTGTGAGAAAATATTTGAATGGCACATTAGAGGAGGTGGAGCACAGAGCTAAAGTGGATAAATATATGAATAAAGTGTTGAACTCAATTCTGAATGCACTTATTGGAGATCACCAATAGGACCTCTATATCCATCGATGTAGACACATGCACCAAAAGGCCACAAATCTTAAACATCACCAATGAAAAGGATACATGATGGGCCAAAGATTATGCTTCAAGTTCATTAGAGATACAAAAAGGATACACTTAAAGTTCATCAGAGATACAAAAATGATACACTTCAAATTCATCAACTAAATAGAAAATTAAATAGGCCTAGGCTAGAAGGAGATTTTTAAGACTGTTTGTTGTTGTAAGACTGGTTTCATATATTCTACTGACTGGTTTTTAATTTATGTTTTATTCAGATGAAAATGTAGAATATTAGTTGGATGTACCATATTCTACAAGATGCTTGATAATTTTGAGGTATGCCTCAATATATAAAAATGTTGACTTTTCCTTTGAAGATCTCCCAAATTGTTCTGAAGTGAAACTTCGATTTTCTCATTTTGGTATTTTCCAATACATTTTGATTTTCATAATCATGGTTGTTTGTAGGACTCTCCAACACATACATATGTTGTAAGAAACTGTCAACATGTTACTTGCATAAATTTAAGTAAGGATATGGCACCGATCCAGAAACAAAATTAGAAATTGGTCTCTAACATTGATTACAATGCATTAAGGGCAGTTAGAGCTAAAATTTTGGATCTTTAGGTAAAAGGAGAACTCTATCCAGTTGAACATGTGTCCAATTCTCATCCTGATTTCAAAACAATAACAAGACTATGCCAATATGTATGCCATGGAAAAAGTGGTATTCTGAGATATTGTAAAAAATTAGAAGGTAACCACATTTCCATTGAACATAAATTCAAGATCTTAATATCCAATTACAACAACTCCATCACTCAAATATGATTAAGTATCATGAAAACATGAGATTGAACCAAACAATAGCAATGTTGAATCAAATACATGTGGACAAACTGCTTGAAGTCAAATCTAGCTCATCAAAAGAAATTGAGAAGTTCAAAACTGATATCTGTCGTCTCCAAAATAGACTCTCTATGATAAAGAAAACTACAATGGGGTTGAGGTTTATATCAAAAGAGATGAAACTAATTTCATTTTTGGAAAAGAGGGGAGGTACCTTTAGAAAAATATTTTTTGGGTTGAAGACCATATTAGATCCAACTTGCACTGATTTTGTGGATTTGTGCAAAATTGTGTTAAAGAAAAGTGACATTAAAGCAATGCTCAAAGACCTAGACTTTGATGATTTGAGGAAAGAATTAGTTAACTAATTAATTGCAAATTCAATTTTTTTTGTAAACGATGATCAAAGAATTTGTGATGATAGAGGGATCAACATGGAAGCATATGCATATCTTTTTAAAGTTCTAAGAGATGGAATGTTGAATGGTGGTAGTAAGAAGATTTTGGTTCCTCACCTTTTTCATGTGAAGAAAGAGCATGCACTATGAAACACAAAAAAAGTTGATTCATTGGGAGATGCATATCAATTAGAAGCAGTGCATGAAGTTGCAAGTAAGGGTAAAAATAAAGTATCAAGTGAAATTATTCCATTAGTTAAAAAAAATAACTTGTGGTATGATTTAGAATGGGTGTTATAGTTGATGGTGAGGTACTACAACATGTCTATTGAGAGAACATGTGGAAAATTGATTGTTGTCATAAAATTGGATGAGATGGAGTTAGTCAACAGTAAAAAATATGAAAGAGTTTCAATCACATTAATGAATTGTGCATTAGATCCATGCCTTGATAAGACAAGTGATAAATATTTTCAAGTTCAATATGAAGATCACCTTTTTTGGTTGGGAAATTTTCGTGTCAACAAGGAGTCCCATGAGTCCTTGAAATTTGTTTTTAAAAAAAAACATATTTACCATTAATTATGTCTTCACAAGCTGCAGGGGAAAAATAATATGTGGAAGGTGTTGATATTAAAATTCTCCCATAACATCTCTTTTTCTATCCCAATGTACCATACTTAAAAAATTTCAAATCCCAAAGTACTTATTTTGCCTTCGGAGTGACGGAATTGCAAGAGGTCTAATCCCTTTTCGATTTTTAAGTATTTATCTGTCCGCCCATTTCCATACTTAGTTTCATTCTTGAATCATTCAAGCAAATGTTTCTTAAAATTTATTGCCCCACTTATTTCTCCATCCACTGTGTTATTTCTTACACTTAGTCATTTTTCGAGTTTTATCACGAAAGCATAGTTTCCATGATTCCTTTAAAATATGACCATTCCTTCGCCCACCCAATTTTCAATATTCAGTTTCTTTTTCAAAGAGTCCCTTCATGAGTGCAAGAGCGAAGATTCTTTTCTTTATCCCAACTCATTTCTATTTCTCCGTCCACATGATAATTGGTACTTAGAAACGTTTTTCAAAGATTACTCACTATAACCTTGGAGACAGAGATTAGATCTTTCAAAATTTTAATATCAATTCTTCCACTCCATCGAAAGCTTTTTCTCATGTCACGGTAATCAAAGAAACATTTAATGCATTTCTCGTGTGACGTTAGTATATCAGGGCTGTTATTAATACAACGAGTTTTTCGATATTAACCTCATAATGTCGAATTCAATTCATCCAACTTCTTCCTCGGAAAAAAACCCCCAATATTAACTTGAAGACAGAAAATATTATTCCATAATCACAGGAGTCCTCTATATGTTACGATAATCACAAAAGAGGATGTCTCTTGTCCTTGAAGCCTAGGATATCAGTGAAAATATTATGACCTTTGGTTCAAAATTGCACACTTTCAAAGATTATCTCCAGGATGATTAGATGATTATGAGAATGAAGAAGGCTTTTACAAGGATGTTGTCACTACTTTTATTCTGAAGATCATGAACATGACAGATTTGAAAAGAAAGGAAAAAAAATTTCCTTCTCAAGCCAGGGTAAAGCAACTTAAAGCATGTTGGATTAAGAAAATAAAATTTTTTAGGGAACTACTAGAAAAATGTAACGAAGTAATTTCTAAAAGGGAGACTTTGTATAAAAAATTGGTTGAAATTGATTTAGCTGGAAACACCGGAGAAGTACAGGACCCTTACTTAATTCTAAACTCTACATTTATTACAAGGGAGCAATTCGAGGAACACGTGGAAATACTCAAAAGCTTGTCCATGAAAAAGTTTAATGGTATAAAAGAATATAATGAAGATGGAAATTGATAATTGGTTGGTTAGTTATTCAAACAAAAATCAGTATATTGAAACTTCATTGAATCAAATATCATTTGATTTAAGGGAGCTGGAAAGTACTTTGTTTGGTATAAGTATTAGACAAGAGATTAACATTGCCCCAATGAAGGGTTATATCAAAGAATGGTTAAAACAAACCTTGTTAAAAATAACCAA
Source organism: Picea sitchensis (assembly GCA_010110895.2). Lineage (NCBI taxonomy): Eukaryota > Viridiplantae > Streptophyta > Pinopsida > Pinales > Pinaceae > Picea > Picea sitchensis. The sequence continues at coordinate 7,483 of SNQJ01S0019526.1, read as the reverse complement.
AGAAGATCAGTTGGGAACTGTCAAAACCAACCATCCAACCACAACAAAGAACAACATAAAAGGCACAACAAGAAGCAAATAACAAGAGAGAGAACCCATCACAGTAAGTCCATGTTGATCACATATCTTCTTCCCTTTTCAAGATTCATCCAATTATATTTATTATTTTGTTAGAAAGATATAACCGAATTCTGATTACTTCTTTTTGTCTTCTATCCAGATCTTGTTGATCATGTTATCTTCCAGATCCACTTCTCCTACCTTACATTTCTTGTATATATTTATTTATGGTCCATGGGAGCCCCAATCCTAGTCAGTTTGGGAAAATGATTTTAAATTTCTCAGATTGTATAAGCTTTGAATATTATTTTTGAGAAACGTCAGAGAACTAATTCAGAGTTAATTTCGATTGTATCTTGTAACTCATGAGTCTTGGGTATAAGAAATTTGAAGTTTACTTATCAAATTTTCTTTTTGATCTTAACAAGTAATACTCTTTCAAAGTTCTCACATGTGTTGGGCCATATTTCCCTTTTACTTTTGAATGTGATAAAAAATATATATAACTATGATGGATATGAGGATGTTTATTATTTTCTGCAATTTATTTATTTTCAATATTTGTGATGTTTGAGATTCCTGGTCCATGTCTCAGCAATTCTCCATATAAATATAATTTTCATTAATTTGAATTTTTCTTGAGCGATAAATATTTGGATTCTGTGATTTGACATAATCCCATATTATTTTTTATATAAGACATCTAAAGAAAATATTTGAAATAATAATAGAGGAGTACCACCTCTATAAAAACACAAGGGAAAATTTATATTCTTGCGAGGTAGTTGTTTCAGTCCTAACAGATTTAAATGTCAACATTTTTGGCAACCATATTGGGAAGCCATTTATTTTCAAGAAATTTGAGGCCTTGCTTTAAATCTGATTGAAGAACCAGAGTCTCCATGGTTCAAAGTTTTGAAAAGAATATCCAAGAAGATTTCCACTTGTTCTAGATGCACGGGATTTATACAGAGATTATTGAAAGATATTGCAATGACCTCAAAAAGAGCCAAGAAGAATAGAAGATTCAGGAGGATGAATCCCAAGGAAATTCCACTAAAAGAACTTTTAAAATCTCTGGTAACACCATTGGAAAGATTAAAAAATATCAAGATGTATATAATGTCTCCTCTGAGAAGTTTCTTTCATGTCATGATGCTCCTTTAAATTATCCACCAAGCCCATTAGTGGATTTACAAGACTCAACAAAACAAAGGAACATCCAAAGAAGGAGGCGATTTCATAGAACCCCATTAAATCTACCAGAAGCATATTTTCATATGCTTGATATTTGTATTGGAAATTTTTCTACATTCTTTGGGAATACTTCAGAATATGTAGAGCACCACATGTTTAATTTCAAAATTATATGTCATGGTTTCAACCTCAATGAATACAATGTTACATGTTGATTATTTTTACAAACTCTGCATGGGGATGCTCTTCATTGGTATGGTTCATTGCTTCCTAACACCATTACCAATTGGGATGTCTTGGAAAATTTATTTGCAAAAAAGTTCATCCCAAGAGCGCATTCATATGTTTTTGCTGATGCTTTCAATGTTGCTGCCCACCCACCCTCTCCCACATGGACGCAAGACAATGAAGTGACTAATTTTGAAGAAGAATCTAATCAAATATTGGATGGCTTTTCCAAATCAAGTCATATTGCTAAAAATGAAGATGAAAATTCCAATTTGCAAGAAGAAAATTTCAACCTCCTATATACTCCATATGAAGATCTTTCAAGCAAAAAAATTGAAAATAAAATCAAGGAGCCTCTACCCAATGCAAAACAAGATTTCAGCCTTGCAACAGATGATGAAAAGTCGCAAGAGAACTTGCAACAAATAGAATTGGTGGAAGAAATGAATCTTGAGAAGAATGATGAGCAAGATTTCCATTACATGAAGGAAGAATCTTTTCAAGACATTGTTGATGAATCAAGAACCTTGGAAGTGGTTGGAGATAAGGAGAAAAATGAATGTATTCTAAGATTGGAAATCAGAAATTCCTCATCCAATCAAAGACAATAGTATTCTTGAGCATCCAAGAATTGATTTCAATGGATCATGGTTCCAAAGCATTATTGGTGAAGTAATGCATCAAATCATCAATACACTTGGTTCAATTTTTCTCCAATATGCGTTGAGAGTGCCCATGACTCATTGGTACAAGTATCAATATGTTCTACATCTCCGGAGTTCATTCCAAAGACCGGTTGGATGCTTGAGTGGCTCCACTGTAAATCTACCTACACTTGAAAGTATCATTTCCCTTCAAGTAAGGTAGGGTAGGTAGATCTTGTTTGTATATAATTTACTTCTTCAGTTCAAGTTTTGCATAATAAGGTAGTCACTATATGGAAAATAACTCCATGAAGCAAGACTTTCAAGAATCCATTTCAAAGACGACTCCATAGCCCAATGGAGAAAGTAGTTGGTCTTCAGATTCTGGATTCTTATCAACCTGCAAGGGGTTACTATCCTCTAGTTGGAGCTAGTTATTGATCTTAAAATTCTCCCAAAATATCTTTTTTTTAATCCCAATGTACCAGACTTGGAAAAATTTCAAATCCCAAAGTAGTTATTTTTACCTTTGGAGCAACGAAATTGCAACAGGTCTAATCCATTTTCATTTTTTAAGTATTTATCCATCCGCCAATTTCCATACTTAGTTTCATTCTTGAATCATTGAAGCAGAGTTTTCTTAAAAAAAAAAATTCCCCACCTATTTCTCCATCTGCCGTGTTGTTTCTTACATTTAGTCATTTTTTGAGTTTTATTGCGGAAGCAGAGTTTCCATGATTCCTTTAAAATATGACCATTCCTCCATCCTCCTGATTTTCAATACTTAGTTTCTTTTTTAAAGAGTCCCTTCATGACCGCGGGAGTGGAGATTCTTGTCTTCATCCTAGCTCATTTCTATTTCTCCATTTGCGTGATAATTGGTACTTAGAAACTTTTTTCAAATATTACTCACTATAACCTAAGAGATGGAGATTAGATATTTCAAAATTTTAATATCCATTCTTTCACTCCGCCGAAAGCATTTTCTCGTGTCATGGTAATCAAAGAAACATTTAATGCATGGCCCACATGCAAAGTTAATATATCAGGGTTGTTATTAATATAACGAGTTCTTCGATATTAACCTCATAATTTCAAATTTAATTCATCTAACTTCTCCCTCGAAACAAAATCTCCAATATTAACTTAAAGAGGGAAATGATTATTCCATAATTACAGGATTCCTTTGCATGTTACTATAATCACAAAAGAGGATGTCTCTTGTCCTTGAAGCCTGAGATATCAGTAATAATATTATGACCTTTGGTTCAAAATTGCACACTTTCAAAGATTATCTCTAGGATGATTATGAGAATGAAGAAGGATTTTACAAGGATGTTGTCACTACTTTTATTCTAAATATCATGAACATGCCAGAGTTGGAAATAAAGAAAGAAAATTTTCCTTCTCAAGATAGAGTAAAGAAGATGCATTCTAGAATGTCGGGGAGAGCGCTCTGCAACTAGGGTTTCATGCTATGTATCTAGGGTTTCATGCGACCTTGATTCCCCGCCCTCCTAACTAAATACCTCTGCAACTCTTGACGCACTCAGAACTGAAGATATGACAGGCACAACAAAATCACCACTGAAGAGGGGGTGAAATCCCCCTCATACCATAACATTGTAGTGAACGACCCGCAGAATGCTTGCACGCGCAGATCGTCTTTTGAACCGCCACAACATCTGCGTGAACTGTTCTTGAAGGATGAAATGAATGGAGGCACAGGTACACACATGGATGCAGAGACCTCACATCCAAAAGAAGCTTGTTCATGGATACCAAGAAAATGCATCCTGCAAACCCCAAAAACACCAAGATACATTATAAAAAGCAGCAGAATAGGAGAGCACACCCAATTCATGAGAGATCACACCCTCATAGGCAATTTCCTAGGCCTCTGGCCCTCAGAAAGAGATCTAACACGCTAGATCAAAACCTGATGGAGCCCCAAGGGAGATTATGAGCTCCAACTGAGCTCTAAGGGATTTTTCACTGTTATATTCTATAACCTGGAGGACAAATATCGTGTATTTGAAGGAGGACCCTACTTCTACAACCCAGCTGGGCTATACCTGCAATTTTGGACTGAACATTTTTCCCCGGAGAAAGAGAACTTCACCTATGCCTCGGTATGGATTCGTCTCTATTCCTTACCTCAAGAATTTTGGTTAGAAGAAATCTTATCAGGCATAGGCAATACTCTTGGCAATCATGTAAAGTCCTTAGAAGCCACTAAGCACAGGAAGTACACCTCCTACGCCTGAATATGCATTTATATGGATATTTCCAAGGCCCTCCTAGGCACAATAACCCTGGAATACCAAGACGAGGAGTGGGCATAGACTATAGACTGCGAGCACATAACTTTCAGATGCAGGAAATGCCACAAGCATGGTCATATTTTTATGGATTTCCCCCTTAACGCCCCCCCCAAGTTGATCGAGGAGGAAAAGCCAAAGGATGGCTTCACTCAGGTGAAGAATCGTAGAAATAAAATGCAGAGGAAACCAACAGCTAACAACAGCCGGAAAAACCCCAACACCAACTCCTTTGACGCTCTTTCAAATCTTCCAGAGGCAAACAAGGTAGAAAATCCCCACAAAGCAATGGGAGTAGATGCTACTAGCGATAAAGAAAACTAGAAACCAAGGGAGACCCCAACTCAGGAAACCACAAGCCATCCCTCATCCTGCCCAGACTCAGGAAAAGCACCAAATAAGGAGGAAGACACAATCATGGCAATGAATGAACAAGACTTAGCAGGAATAGACCTGGAGAGACTTGAAGAAGTTCTCAACAAGAAAGACCTACAAGCCCTCCTTGAAGATCAGCTAAGGAAAGTTCACAAAGTCTTCATGGACTCGTCAGCAGGGGAAACCTATGACTGGGCATAAGAGGGGACCCCAACCCATATGAAAGAAGAAAAACAAAGGAGAACAAAAGGAGGGGCAGAAAAACGACGCAACAACTCATCAAGGAGGCAAGAAACTATATGATCAACTCAGGACAAATACATAAGCTATAGGAGGGCTTCTTCTCCCATCCACCAAACTTTTAAATCATGAAATTCATCACTTGGAACATCAGGGGCCTCAATGGATGATCCAAGCAAAGGATCCTCCGCAACTGCATCAAAACGGAAGACCCATATATCCTCCTTCTCCAAGAAACAAAATGTGCGAGCCAGACTGCAGAAGAGATATTCAGAAGATGTTGGTGTAACTGCAACTCCTACCACACAGACTTGAAAGTGAAACAGGCGACCTAGAAATCCTTTGGAACCCCAACTTGGCCATTCTTTACCAAGGCCTCTCAACTATGGGCTCTCTCACAGCTCATTATCGAGCAATCGGCTCGGATAAAGACGGATGGATCACCAATGCCTATGGACAGCAGACCATCTTGGAAAAATAAATCTTCCTTCAAAACCTTGCTTACCTAAGCTCCATTGCCAATGACCAAATATGGATAATGGGCAGAGACTTCAATATGATCCTCACTCTGGAGGAAAAAAGAGGAGGAAAGAAAAGACTGGAACAAGATAGCACAAAATTTCAGGAATTTTTGGATCTTCACAAACTGGTAGACATAGAAAATGGCAATGGAACCTTCACTTTGACGAACAAGCGAATGTGACCCCGAAAAATTTCTTGCAGGCTCGACCGTTTTCTTCTCTTAGATACCCTTCTCTTGGAAGGCCCACTAGTTGAGTCCAATATCCTGCCAAAACCAGGCTCTGATCATTGGCCTGTTCAATTATGGGTTGACACTATGGCCTCTCCCAAACTCAAACCCTTCATATTTGAAAAGTTTCGGCTCTCACATCCCAACTTCCAAAATTTGGCTCATCATTGGTGGGACACAACAGTGATTCAACAGGGAACCAAAATGTTCTGCTTCTAGCAGAAGCTCAAATATTTCAAGCAACAAGTGCAAAAATGGAACAAAGAAGTCTTTGGAAACATATTTCAAGAACGAAAAACTCCTAGAACAAAAACTTGAATCCCTTCAAAAGATGGCCATCCAAATCAGACACACCCCAACCCAGTAGCAGGAGGAGCAACAAATTAGGCATCAATTAGAAGAAAGGCTAAATCAGGAAGAAATTCTCTGGAGACAAAAGTCCAGAATTCAATGGCTAAAAGAAGGAGAAAAAAACAAAAAAATTCTTCCACCGCTCTATGATCCACTTGCACTTCATCAACCGCATAACCAAGCTAGAAAATGCTCAGGGCAACATCTTTCTCACCCATCAGGACATCACTCAGGAGCTCACTGATTACTACCAAGACCTCCTCTTTGAGGCACCGAAGGACCGCGTGGAGGAAATCGATAGAGTGACAACCAATATTTTGACACTCATCACTCAGGAACAAAATGAATCCCTTATGACCCCCATAAGTCAAGCAGAAGTGGATCATGCCATACAGGAATTACCCACAGGTAAAGCCCTGGGGCCCGATGGCTTCACTATGAAATTATTTCACTCTTGTTGGCCCTTGCTAAGAGAAGAAGTTTGGCAACTGGTGGAGGAATCACACAGCTCCGGTAAATTCCTGTTAGCCCTCAACACCACTTTCCTCACCCTGATACCCAAAGAAGAAAGGGTCACCAACCCGAAAAGTTTCAGACTCATAGCACTCTACAATGTGATCTACAAAATAATCTTGAAAGTAGTAGCTCTCAGACTTAAACCAATCCTCCCCTTCATCATCTCTAAGGATCAGTCGAGCTATGTCGAAGGAAGACAAATAATGGATAGTGTCATTCTGGTCCATGAGGTCATCCACTCGCTCAAAAGTACATGTACGCCAGGTATGCTTCTCAAGCTTGACCTCTCAAAATCCTTTGATAAACTAAGATGACACTACATAAAAGAGGTCCTAACAGCCTTCGGCTTCTGCACCAACTGGATAAACTAGATCTTGAACCTCATCTCCTCCACTTTTTTATTTATCCTTGTTAATGGCACCCCCTCCCAACCCTTCTCCCCCTCGCGGAGAATAAGACAAGGGGATCCTCTCTCCCCCTTTCTCTTTGTAATAATGGTAGAGGGTTTGGGATGCTACATAAAAGATTCCATAGAAAACAGATCTCTGCAAGGCCTCCCCTGTTATTGGGTAAATTGGTAGATGCGGACATGAACTAATCCCCCTAGATCCACCTAGATCTAGAAAAAAACGAGACGGAACACGACGCTTCCCCTAAGTTGTGATCATTGAGTTTTACTACCAAAATAGGAATAGATAACATACCTTATGAATCGCTTCCTTATATCTTTGTTGTCCCTGTTTCACTTCAGTGCTCTTGTAGAGTCGGATCTGCGATAATACAAACCAACCAAGGTGAAA
>SNQJ01S0019525.1:107911-122750 GCA_010110895.2 Picea sitchensis | reverse complement strand
GTGGAAGAGTGTACATACTTCTGGGGTGTAAATACTTCATGGGGTATAAACATGGATGAAAGAAAGGACCTCTGAATCAGGAAGATAATCAGGCTCCACAACCAACACACACCTACAATATGACACTAATAATGTCTAGGGATCTCCCCAATAGCCATATTTGGGATGTCAGCAGTCAACCCCTCCAAGTTTTGTTCCATTGCCTCATAGTCTTTGGCATCCCATCGTGCCACTGGATCCACCTCTCCTTGTCGCTGAATAGGAGACATTCCTGGAGGTCGATTTATGAAGACCCCCAGCCCTCAGGCCAAGATCTTCTCATAGGATTGTTCTTTATGTCCTTTGAGTTAGATCGACTCTTTTGATTCCTTGATGGAATCTCAATTTAATCGATCCACATGTCCTTTCGGAATCTCCCCTGTGCGAACAACACTAGGCGTGAGCTCCGCTTTTCCCCAAGTGACCACAACGCTTTGACCAAGGCCTATTCCCAAAGTCACTTGTTGCAACTCGCAATCTCGCAAGTTCGTGAGTCGAAGCTCTCGACTTCTCCTTTCTAGACTCACGATACCCAAAATGATAATATGGGTATGGCTCCTTTCCTTTTCAGTGCCCTCTTCGTGTGACCACTGTCTAGGCTTGACATTAGCACCTCTCACTACTCACCACTTCGTGACTTTTTCAGTCGAGACGAGGTCATCACATCCTCCGAACCTCTGAATGCATAATAGGCAATGGGGTTCCTGATCCAACGGTCCTCCCATTCTCTGGATCCAATGGTTGTCCTCGCTCTTTGCGATTTCACAACTTCACGACTTGGAGCACCCAACTTCTGGGTTCTCACCTTGTGAACTTTCAAGTTCATGAGATCCCTTGATCTCTACCACCTATCCTCCTAAGACAGATGGTCCTTATCCTCTCGTGACTTCACTACTCATGAATTCTAGAGACTTCCTTCTCTAACCTTCGATGCCCGAATCCCCGATATGGGTGATCTCGTGACATGTGTCCTCCTTCCAATGGACGACTCAGATTACTTTCGCGACTTCACCACTCGCAAAGTCTAGGAGCTCACCTCTGTGAGTCCCAGTGCCCGAATCTCCAAAACAGATAATTCTGTGACACGCGTCCTCCCGCAGATGGATGACTCAGATATAATTCACCCTTTCACGATTTCTGATGTCGAGGGCCCGGACTCCCAAACTCCTGAATGCTGAAATCTCAATACGATACTCCTTTTGGACTTTCGCCTCTTCTTGCGAAGACTTAACCCCTCCGCAACTCCTGCTAGATCATACGGTTGAAGGGTATTTAAACCAAGATATGATAGATCAAACCTTGTCTTCCTGTGCACTCCTCCTGCACTGCCTTTTGGATGTGGAAACCTTTCAACAGTCCAGATCTCTTCGGAGCATTCAACGGTAACTATTGCTCCTCCTAAGCTTTAGCGCACTTTCTGCCAACACTTGGAAAAATTCCAATGTTCAAAGGCCTCGACCTTTGTTCTCCTTTACCTGCGAGCTCTTCGACTTGAGTCCTCGCCTGCACGTATATGAGCGTTGTCCCTCCTGAGATTTGTCCTCGAATCCCCAAGGGATTCTACGACTTATGCACCTTTGTAGATTCTTTGCACCCAAAGTGTTGTCTCTTCTGAGCTTTTTAGATACTCAGGTCTCTAATGAAATAAATCCTTCTTCCTTTATCCTACAGATGGAGAAATGGATGCCCTCCTGACACTCTATATCCTCAAGAAACTTAATGCTGAGTCTTTCAGGGTGTTTAGAAACCCTATGAAGATCCTTCAGTGGATTCTTCTTCTATCTCTGAGCTCAAAGAGTTCTCCCCTTGTGCCTGTTTTCACACTGGCTCAATTCCCTCCTGACAGAGTTATACAGAACTCCTCAGAGCTTCTGTCTTTTGTGCACTCCTTACACTTGCTCAATGCCCACCTGGCAGATCTTTACAGAACTCAAAGAGATTTTCTTTCTACAACTGTATCTCACCTACACAGCCTTGCCTTCTGAGGTATTCATCAACCTCCAAGATCTTCCTCAAGTTGATGATTTCAAATCCTGTGCCCACCTGGAACGTCTTTATCTGAATCCATAGAGTTCATAAGTTCTTCTACACACTGGTATTCAGAGACCGCAGTAATCTATCATGCCCTCCTGGAATGAAACCACAAAGAACCTCTCAAGCCTGAAAATCAAAACAACTCCTGCAACTGCAAACCTACAGCATACATTCACAACATAAATAGAACACACACAAACATTCATTCAACACAAGAAATATGAAAGAAAAACCGTTGTTTGTATTAAATGGAAAATGCATGTTTTTACAAGGTGTTCCTGAGCTCAGACTTTAACAGAGTCTCAGATCCTTCTCTTCTACTCTCTCGACTATTAACACTACTTAAAACTATTCCAAAATAAGATCGAAATTGATCTTTTACATGAGGGGGCTCTTCGAGCTCTTCCCTCCAATCTCACCTACCCTATTCAATTACATTGAATGGGCTGTCTAGTCCAGAATTGGATCTAGATCTCAGTCTTACAAACATTTAATGCCTACCTACTTCTACGCCTATGCAAAGGCATGGCTCCATGGCTCAACAAACTAAAACATTTAATTACATTCATTCAATTTCAATTTGAAAATGAGGTATGTGCCTCTCTTCAGCATGCGATTTGAAACCGCTCACGTGGCTAGCTGGCTAGATGGCTGACATGGAGATATGCTCCTGCATCATACTCCTCAACTAAAAAATTCATGAGCTCCTGCTCATGAGCTTCCACTCTTATATGTGGAAATCCTCCTGGATCCCAAACAAATTTCTGGAGCTGTTCATGTGCTCCATCTTCCTTCTCTTGTTGCGCTACTACTGTTCCTGATGTTGCTTCTTCCTTTCTAATCAGCTGCTCCTCACTGGCAGTTTCTGCTGACCTGATCATCAGCTCCCTAATCTTCTTGATCACTTCGTTCAACTACTCCAGTGGCTGGCTCTGTTTATGCAGTCTCCTCAGCTGCAAAAATTGAATGAAATTGGGCAAATCACCATGATCTCCCATGCCATTTTCTTCATCTTCCGTGGCCTTAACTTTCCACCCTGCTACAGAGTTCAGCTCTGTAGTCTTCATCACCTTTTTAGCTCCCTGTCTGAAATATTTGAGTGATTCCTCAGAATTCTCCTCTGCCAATTCTTTCTCATGGCAGTCACCTACTGGCTCTGGATTGTTCAAACAATCCTCTAACATATCTAGCTCCATCTCACATGGAGTGATCAATCTGCCTGCCTGCTCTTCGGCTTCTTCTGCTTCTAGCTTCAGTGCTGCAACTTTCTCGGCTTCCTGGCTGAAAGCATTGATCCATTCCTCAGAATTCTCATTCTCTCCTTCTTCATGGGAAACTTCCAAAGTCTGGTCCAATTCTTCTCTGACAGTCTTTGCTAGCTATCCTACTATTGTTGCTGCACTTGCAACCCAGATTTTTGCCTCCCCTTGGGCTAATGGTAGGAATATATAAATTCCCCCAATCATTAGAAGGCTCCTCTGATCCTCCTCTTCTGTCATCTCCTCGGGCAATTCAAACTCAGCTCTGAGTTTATGAGACCCTCAGATAGTCTCATCTTCTCATCCCTACCCACCTAGAAAATTGTGATTTTCTTGTTGCCCTCCTGGCAGTCTATGGAATCAACTGATCCCATCTCTGTTCCCTTGCCCACATGGAAAATTAGAAACTCTCAGCTACCCTCCTAGCAGTCTATGAGATTCCATAGTAATCTCGATCCATTGCCCACCTGGAAATATGAAATTCCCTGGATGTCCTCATGACAGTCTGTGAGATCCCGCAGTGATCTCAAATCTTTGCCCACTTGCCAATTGGGAATTTTTGGGCTGCCCTCCTGGCATTCCTTGAGGTCTTCAACTGATCCCAATTGATCTTCTGCATCACTGAGATTTATCCCAATCTTTGGTTCACATATCTGAACCATCTCCTCAGGTCCGTCAAGGTTTTCATTATGCCTCAACCATCCTCTTAACAGCCTACGTTTTCTTCTAGCCATCAACCCCTTGACTGGACACTTTATCTTCGGCTTTCCCATGGGCCATTCATATACCCATCTCGACTTTGCATTCTGTTGCATCTCAAATGCAAGTTCATCCATCCTTGCCCTCATCTCGGTAAGTTCTTCATCCCATTCAAATTTTCTCATCAGCTCTGGGTCTTTCCTTCCAGCACTTGTATAGCATTTAGTAGCCATCTTGTTGTCTTTATCTGCCCTACTGGAAAATATACTGTTGTCACTCTGCAATCCCCAAGTGTTTCCAGCTTCATCCATAGTCCTCTTGATTGTCTTCTTCTTCTCTTCGCTTCATCTGAAATCTACAGATGAAGTCCCGCTCTGATACCATTTGATGTGTATCAGAGTGCTCCTTTTCCTCCTACTTCTCTTACTTGAAATCTATAGACAAGTATCAAGCTTTGATACCATTTGATGCAGACCCCCAGCCCTCGGGCCGAGATCTTCTCAAAGGATCATTCTTTATCTCCTTTGAGCCATATCGAATCTTTTGATTCCTTGCTGGAATCTCAATTTAATCGATCCACAAGTCCTTTCGGAAGCTCCCCTGTGTGAACAACACTAGGCGTGAGCTCCTCTTTTCCCCAAGTGACCATAGCACTTTGACCAAGGCCTATTCCCAAAGGCACTTGTCGCAACTCACAATCTCACGAGTTTGTGATTCGAAGCTCCGGACTCCTCCTTTCTAGGCTCACGATACCTAAAATGCTAATATGGGTATGGCTCCTTTCCTTGTCAGCACCCTCTATGCGTGACTACCAACTAGGATTGACACTAGCACCTCTCGCTACTCGCCACTTCGCGACTTTTGAAGTCGAGACGAGGTCCTCTCAACCTCTGAACCTATGAATGCATGATAGGCGATGGGGTTCCTGGTCCAACGGTCCTCCTATTCTCTGGATCCAATGGTTGTCCTCACTCTTCGCAATTTCACGACTTCACGACTTGGAGCACCCAACTCCTGGGCTCTCACCTTGTGAACTTCTGAGTTCACGAGATCCCTTGATCTCTGTCACCTATCCTCCTCAAATGAATGGTCCTGATCCTCTCGTGACTTTGCTACTCATGAAGTCCAGAGACTTCCTTCTCTAACCTTTGATGTCTGAATCCCTGATATGGGTGATCTTGTGACACGTGTCCTCCTTCCAACGGATGACTTAGATTACTTTCATGACTTCACCACTCGCAAAGTCTAGGCGCTCACCTATGTGAGTCTCGGTGCCTGAATCTTTGAAATGGATGATTCTGTGACATGCATCCTCCCGCAGATGGATGGCTCAGATCTAATTCTCCTTTTCATGATTTGTGATGTCGAGGGCCCGGACTCTTGTCCTCAAGACTCCCGAACTCCCGAATTCCAAAATCTCAATACAATACATTTAAGGCCTACCTACTTCTACGCCTCTGCAAAGGCATGGCTCCATGGATCAACAGCCTAAAACATTTAATTACATTCATTCAAATTCAATTTTAAAATGAGGGCTATGCCTCTCTTCAGTATGCGATTTGAAACCACTGACGTGGTTGGCTAGCTGGCTGGCTGACATGTAGAAATGATCTTGCATCATTGATATGGCCCCACATTTGTGTCATCAAAAAGATATTTTTTGATCATTTCTTGGACAAACATAAAAACATTTTATATGATAACAATTACAAAAACATTTAAAAAGAACAAAATGTGTACTTCTTACCTAGGTCACCCCACTCAGCATCCTCAGGTAGGGCCAAATCCAGATCCCCTCAGAAATCCAAACCAACGTATGTGTAGTCATCAGTCATCAACAACTATGGACGCAACTAGTCAAAAAATGAATCATTGTACTTGATGATGGGCCCAACTACATGTCGGGCCATGAGGTTGCACCACCTTAGCATCCTTGGATCCTATGGGGTTGGTAAACCCCAATCAACCTTCAATCTCAGCAATGGGACCCTCTTGAGGAAGAAGGACACTAAAAGTTATCAGTACCCAAACTGCTTCAAGTTGTCGCTCCTACACTTCGTCAATTGCCTCTTCATACTACAGAGAACTACATCCGACCAGTTGAAGACTCGTGGCTCTGTGCACTCTATGGCATATTGGAAGTAGCTCTAGAGAGCCATGTGTGGAGCTATGCTCCTAGCCATGCGTTCTATAGTGAACAAGATGGTTTGTAGGGTCAATTTTTGGATCCCCCAAATAGCAACCTTTCCCTTTCTTCTTTATGCCTCAGGAACACAGTACTGGCGACAATAATCACTCATAGGGAGTCCTCCACCTCGGCTACCAGTCAAGCTAGTGTGGTACCCATGCCGTGATAGTCCTGTTAGTAAATATATATCCTCGATATCTAGGGTCAACGTGTGGAATCCCACATGAAACAATTGTTGTTCCACGTCCCACATATGAACTAGGTATTCCAAAAATCTGAGTTGGGCCCTCATACCTGGAATCCTAAAGAATTTCAAGAGCCCACAGTCCTAGAGGGTAGCGACTGTACCCAGATCATTCCCGACAATAGAATCATCTTCCTTATGTTCTCTTTCTTTCCACTCCAACATTGTGATGATCAAACACCTACACAAGAACCATAAGAGAAGGGTCGCAACTTATTTCAAACCTTGGCATAATTTTTATTGAGAAAAAATAAAATTTAAATTTCATTTTTCGGCCCCCACAGGTGCCCCTTTAGCACAGTGCGATATTCTCACAGGTACCCTTAAGGCTGCCTATGAGAATCCTAGATTCTCGTAGTTCCCGCATGGCTAGCCTGCGAGAACGCTTGGGCGCAAGTTATGGCCCTAAAATGAACCTAAAACCTTGAAAATTGCCAATAAAAACTAAAAATAAACCATGGAAAAGGTAGAAGATCAAGAGCTTACCTCGTTGGCGGAGATGGTTCTCCAAATGGTTGCTTGTGCCTCCCATGATCGAGCAACGAAATTTGGGGGAAAACGAAGTGTATTGGGCAAAGTTCTTGGCAAAATCACAATGAAAATGGTAAAAGCCCTTTTTACCCATATTTATTCACTTTTTACCATTTTTGTTGATTTTTATATTGTTTTGTCTATAAAACCTAATGCCTAATAGTCCCGTGAGTGTGACTTTTTGTAGATATAGCAACTTTAAATTCCACACGAAGAAGTATGGATGTTTTTTCTTTTTCGTTGCATGTACGACTACTTTTTAGGGTTTTAAGAAAAACCTCGAGCTCAATCTTTGTTCGTTCTCGCACTCAAAAATAGATGAGAACATAACTGAGTATACTTTTCTCTTCTTTTCATACTCGTCATGGTCACATGAAAATGATGAACGCAAAGGAGTATCCTTTAAGCTCTTTTCACACTCCATAAAAACAAAAAGATGGCCGAGAGACCTTGTTCTGTTCATGCTCGTAAAAGTGTCTGAACAAAATGTTCAATGGATGATAGTTTATCACTTTTTCAGTCTCGTCGAACTATTTTACAAAAAAGGAACTGAGAGAGTTCTCTTTAAGTGTTTTTCAGAATCTCAAAACATGAAAAACCCCTGATTTTTCTATCTTTGGACTCGTTAAACAAATATCGAAAGACCTATAATGGGACCGAGCCACTCCTTCCTAGGGTTTGTTAAATATACCTCGATGGACTCATATGAAGGATGAGCTTAAATCAACAAGCTTATATTATCCTCCTCAAGCTGGTGTAAAAATAAAGAGGTACTTGCCAGAAATGGTGGGGGAAACTTAGGGAAAGGGATGCGTTTTTGTATTCATATTAATGGCAGTAAGCGTCACTCTTGAACATGACACCCCCTATTCATCATTTGAAGCTAGTTTGGGAAATTCATTTGTCTCTCATTTGACTTGCTACAAGGTAATATCATGGGTCATCTCTGAGTCAGTGCTGCCAAGTCCTTGGTCATGTCATTCATATGTTCAAGAGCAGTTCATCCAAGCCCTCTATTGAGTCGACCATATACAATTGTCCACTCTTACTATGTCGGCCTTCCCTGTGTCTGTTTCAACCTATATTCATACTCAGCTTCATCCTCAAAATCTGTTACTTATTTCATGTGATTAATGAGGGATACATCAAGGCCCTCCTGTGATGAGTCTTGTTCCATCGACTCCAACTCATTATTCAGAAACAAGACTTAGAAATTATCTGGTACCTTGGAACTTGCATGCCTCAATGGCAGGTTTCCTTGCTTTTGACAGTGGGTTTTCGTTATTGATCCCTGATTGGGAGGTTTCATCGAGTGTTCGACCTCAGCTCATTTATTCAAATTCATTGGATTGTACTAGTGTACCTTGGGAGTCATTGGCATTAATGGTGATTTCCCCCGCACTTGTTAATGGTTTCATCAATGGCCAGTAATCAAGTGGTTTCTACCATGTTCGACTTCATCACATGTAGTCGCATGGCTAGATTCATACTTACTGGTGATGGGTCTGAAGACCCTGTGTCTCATATTTTTTATCCAGGTTGTGATGGAGTATGTATGATTTGCATAGACACATAGATCCACTTTGTATGTCATGTGACTATGTCATCTTAATTTAAGTATTCTCGCATAGATCCACAGTGTATTCCTAATGGCTATGAAGTGTTTTGATGGCATGGATCCACGGTGTATAATTGGTGGCCATGACCTACATTTATGATTTTATTCATTTATGATCTGAGTATGGGAATGCCTACCTCAGAATTGGTATTATATTCTGCAGATGCTTGGTTGTTTGTAGGTTTTCGATTAGGTGCACTCCTGGTTTCTGACACACACACGTAGTTTACAAAGTAATTCGGCTGTCATAGATTCTGGCCTCATACTTTGGGGGGAATTATGTTACACATGATTTTGTTCACTTGGTTGATGTCTCAACAATGATGTATTCAATCTCCCAACATGGACTTTTTTCCTGAGAAAAGTGGCTCCTGTCTTCTTCCAAAAACATATTTTTAAGATGAGTTCGCAGGCTGCCTATGGTCTAGGGTGCGAGAATCCTTCATTCTCACAGGCCACCCACACTTAAGGTGAAAAATTCTCACAGTATACTCCATATATAGGGTGCAAACCTATTTTTAAGCTTGGAAATGAGAAGAGGTCTCGAGGGTTCTAGAAGGGAATCTTTTAGAAAATGAGTTGGCATTTGCATGGTTTTCATTTTACTGACTTCTCAAATTTGATGGGATCATCCTCATCCATGTAACCATCTCTCCTTATCCTATATATTGAAAGGTTTCTTATGGAAAAGGTTAAGAAATATTGAATGAAGAATTGGTGAAAGAATTGTGTGAAGAACCCTGCTTGGACAGAAGCTTGAAGACTCTATTTTGTCTATCAAGAGGAATTGGATCTTCTTCATGCAAGTGCAAAGAAAGTGTGTGTGTTGGAACCAAGGGTCACTGAAAGTAATCTTGCGAAATCAAGGAAATCAGGTTGTATCTTCTACTTTCAATTAATATGATACAATGGTATGTCCCTTTCCCATAAAGTCACTCTTACTTTTTTGTGTAACTCCTTGATCATATGCATAAGTTGACATTGAATATACTTTTCTATCTTCACTTTGGTTGGTTTGTGTTGTCTTGGACTTGACTTCACGAGAGCACCGGAGTGAAGAGAGAACAACAGAGACCTAAGGAAGTGATATCAAGGTATGCCACTTATTTCTTCTCTTTAGTAGATTCGATGACTACAACCTAGGGAAAGAGTCGCGTCCTGCCCTATTTTGTTCTAGATCTAGGTGGATCTAGGGATATATGTTAGTGTCTACACCTACCGATTTGTCCGATAACACCCATTAACAACACTGGAAAAAACTATGGAGTTAGCAAAATCCATGGAAGAGATGAACCTGCAAGGAATAGAAATCAACAGACTGAAAAAAGAAGTGGAGAATCTTCAGGAGCTCAAGTCTTCTTACCAGACAATCTACAACATCGAGAGGCAAACATCAGAGAAGCTCAAGAAGGAAATACACCAGCTTTAGAAACAAATAGTAGGGGGTAAAACAATGGCAGAGGCTAAGGAGAATATTTGGATGGATATCTCCAACTCCATAAACAAAATTTTCCCAATGGTGCAAATCATGTTCGAGCAACATGAACTAGTGATAAGAAGCAAGCAGTTTAGTGAAAAAATAAAAGGAGAGTTAGGATAAATGCCCACTGAAGCCAATGAAATAATTAGATTCCTAAACTCAAAGACCAGAGAAGAAATAGAAGAATTGAAAATCGAAGACAGGACATAAACCATCCTTGAAGTCAAGAGGGTTCTGACCAAAAGAGGACTGATGTTGTAGTTGGAGGAAAAAGTCCAGAACATGGAAATTGGAGTTCAAAGGTTTTTCAGTAAGATCGAGGCTCTGCAGAAAAAAGGTCTTCCTGGTTTAATAGTTCTGAATGACAAGATGATGAACCTTCCAGACTAAAAGCAGAAGATGGATACAATGGCCAAGGATAGTTCCAAGTTCTAGGGAATACAAGGCAGTATAACAGGCAAAACATTCTTGGAGACTTTGCATCCAGACATCAACATAAAACACGAGATCAAGTATATTTTCATCATCAAACCAACTTTTTCCAAGTGCACAGAAGTGGATGAGATACACCGTAGACTACTCAAAGTAACCATCCCTAGTCAGCTAAGATGGGAAGAGTTGTGCAACTTGATCGAGTAGGAAATGAGGTGTGCAAGCTGAGTCAATAAACAGATCAGTCAAAGTCATGTGGGTGACTCACCAACGGCCTTTCCCAGATTCAGTGTGAATAATTCGACACATCATCGATAGTTCCTAAATTTTGTATCTTGTTAGTTAGTTAGTTATATTTAGAGGCTGCCACATCCTGATCATTTATGACAGGGTCGTTTGTAATTTTGATTATAAATACTTCTAACTTAGAAGTATTGAGGGTTGATTTTTACGCCATAGCAAGCTATAAGCAATGCAATTTTTATCAAGAAGATCTTTCAATAATATAAAGAGACTTTTCATAGGATTCCTGCATGTCATCTATTGGTGAAGTTTTCTATTCTCAGTTGAATGTGTATATTTTCTAGTTATCATCTTGTTTTTCTAGTCTGATCATTTAAAAGGAGTTAAAGTTACATAATTTACCTTTTCATACTTTGTTGCTAGACATTAAAGATCTAAGTGTTTTCTTCTTATATTGTAGTCAAGAAATTCTTAAATGCTTCTTGGTTATAATTAATCATCTTTATTTTCTCCGCTAACCATCATTTTATTGCTAAAGAATCTAGTAGTTGCATTATCCTACCCTGTGAAAGGAATATTTATATATGTTCTTCGATCTCTGCCTTTATAAAACAGACCCCATAGCCCAATGGATGTGTAAAACTTTTCAACCATCTTATAAAAACAAACAACATTCAGTCTTGCACTATTTAACTAGCCTAATATCTGAAGTTTAAAACAAAGTTAAAACTTATAGAGAGATCCCTCTCTTAAACTGGTAGGGCTAGCTCCCAGTTTCGAAGTGGTTGGATAAGGTTACCTCTAGTAAATTTATTCTACCTAACAATAACCTTTGGGAATTTACAGAGTGATAACATAAATGGCGACCATACTGGGGAGAACTAAACAAACTTTCACCCCTTGGAACATGGTATGATACAGGTTTTGTTGTGCATGGTTGATGGATGGTATAGGTTGGTACATGGTATGGTAATGAAAATATCTTGTTATGGTATGTTGGTGACTTCAGTACATTCTTGGTAGAGGCATGTGTTGGTGATGGTGGACATTTGGTTGAGAGGTTCCCTTGGTATATGATCCATGTGAGAGGATACAGTGATAGGTTGTCCATGCTCATGGAACCCAGAGTTGATCGAGGAATAAAGACACGAAGGTCAACATACTTGCAGGTAAGACTATAATAAATGGAAAATGCACATCATGCCATTTCCAGTGATAAATGGTATGTCATGTAGTTCCTCATGGTTGGGGAGATATGGCTCTATGAAGTTGGAGGACCCTCAAGAATATTCTAGAATCCTCCAGAAGGTGATTAAGAAGCTTGACCAGTCAAAGTGGTTGAAACAAGGGATTCATTATTGAAAGATTAATTGTTGATAAATTAATTAATTATCAAAAAATATTAATTAATTATTGTATGGATAATTAATTATTGATATTGGTTGTCATTGATGTCAACCCTTGAGAAATGTTTCATGTCGAAGTAAAGTGGTAGTAAAAAAAAGATAATTAATTATTACAGGGATAACTAATTATTGCATGTGAGTTGCTTGTGAGTTGCATGCCATCATGAGTTGCATGGTAGTTTCATGTCATCAAGAATTTTCTCTTTAAAACTTAGAGAAGAGTCCATTGCAAATCACTTCTATGTATTCACTTATGAGAATACAGGCTGAGATATGAGACAGTGAGTCTAAGACATAGAAGTCAAGTCAAGTAAGAAGTTTACAGGAGCCGAGAGTAAGGATAAGGGGTTTCATACATGGATTCCTTGAGTATATCAATGGGTTTCAGGAGGAAAAACATGAACATATGTGACCTGCAATGAGAAAAGGTGTGGATACCCATGAGAAACCAGTACACACAGTGGCAGACATGTGGGGGAAATGTGTGAATATCAAGGATCTAAAACTTAGGTTAGCTAAAAGATTGAAGGTATGTCTTCATGTGTGTGTGTTAGGGTGAGTAATATGAAGAAATCATGAATAGGTATGTCTCAATGATTCATAAGCATTTGATTTTTAGAATTATCTTGTGGATCTTGGTATGAGGTGTGTGTGGTTGCAATCTTGATGAGATATAGATATCAATAGTAGCAACATAGATATCAATAGTAGAAGCAGAGATATCAGTAGAAGTACCATGTATATCAGTCTAGTGAGAGGGACAATTATAGGTTGATGTGGTAGTGACAGATTTCTCTACACTTATATTTCATTGCGGTTGGATGGGGAAAGGAAAGGGGGTTGTAGCCTCCTTCCAGTTGGAGATGATAAATCAGAGAGTTGGAGCTTCCTTCAGGTTGGAGCCTAAGAATTAGGGGGTTGGATCCTCCTTACAGTTGGAGATAGAAAATTGGGAAGTTGGTGCTTCCTATGAATGTATTTATTCTAATATAGAAGAAAATCATTCTTTAGTTTTCTCTCGCATTGGGTTTTGATCAAAATCTGGACTAGGGGTCAAATTTTAGCTCCAAAATCAACGTTCTTGGAATTGTATCAAAACGAAAGAGAGTGTAGCCCTTGTTGTCACGAACCCAATGCAACTTGTTTCGTCTCAAACGGACGTCGGGAGCGAGAGATATAGTGATCTGTTCGAATCGTCAAATAGGTAAAAAAAAGGACGCTGACTGGGCAGTCTGTATAAGCTGACGTGGCATGTTTTTATAAAATGGTAAGGTGCCATGTGGCTCAGTCATGGGCTGCCACGTGGCACTCATTTATTGGCTAATGGCTTGTTATATAAAATTTTATGTGGAGTCTGTGGGATTCGAACCCCGGACCTCCCCTCCACATAGCACTTTCACAAAGTCCACCCGACCAACATACCACCATTTATTGCTTGTTATATATATGAATATATATATATATATATATATTTAAGTTTGGTGTATGTCTCATTTTGCGGGGGGTCGGGCTGGGGCTTAGCCCCGACCCGTGGTCGTGTTGTTTGCCATGTGACCATGTCTATTCGTGCACACGGGGTTTTGGCATTACAACGGAGTTAGCCCCCAGTCGCGCACTCCTTTACATATGACCACCGGTTTATACATGGAGCGTGGGGTTTGGAAAACAGAGCCCTTTTTACATTTGCATGAGGTCATATGACCACATGTGCCCAGGTACTAGGCGGTTAGGGGATGGCGTGCCCATAACCGTCCTACAGTTTGCACCGTTGGTGCGGTTGTGCCCGGTGCTGGGTTTTCACACTATATATTGTGTGTGTGCCAGGTTCATTCAACAAGGGTGCGTTTTGTAGATGCAGAGACAACAAGCTTGAAGGAGGAAAATGGAAGGAGGCCTATCTTCCTCATTTTTTAGACGATTGAGGTGCCGTAAAAACCTAGCTAGAGGTTTTTGGACATCCTGAATCCATTGGCACTGTTATCAAGGCCATTTGAAGACTTCTTTTGTAGGTTTTTAGCCATTGAAGTTTCAGCAAGGTCTAGGAAGCTTGAAGCCCTCATTGATTGAGGACATGTTTTGGTGAGCCTATGTTTGTTTTCTGTGATTGAATAATCATTTTTGGCTAATTGTTATGCTCTAAACACATTGGGACAGGTTTCAGAGGCTTTTGAGGACTTTTAAAGGTGTTTTTGCCAAAGAGAATCTCATGGAAGCTTAAGGCCACATGTAAAAGAGGTTATGCCCGGATGAGCCATGATCCATTTTCAGAGTTTTATTAGTCATTTTTGGGGTTTTTATGTGTTCTGATCCCAATGGTATAGTCTATTTTTCCATTGGAGTTGAGCAGCATCTTGTAAAAGAACTTTTGACAAATTAATCCCAGAGAGCCAAGTCCATTAATGGAGGCTCAAGGAGATGTAGGCCGGAGAGGGGTGAACTCCTTTATCATGTTGTTCTTGTTATGAGTTTGATGGTTTATTTGTTGCAAGTTTATGTTGTTGTGTATTTATTGAAAGTACATATTTAACCATTTAAAAGAACATTTCCCCACACATGAATATTTAAAGGAAGAAGCATAAAACTTAGCACATAATTTATTTGGCATATTTTAACACATGAAGCAAGGTCCTGTAAAGTTTATTTAATGAAGTAGAGGGTGCTTGCAT
>SNQJ01S0019525.1:66753-89592 GCA_010110895.2 Picea sitchensis | reverse complement strand
CACTCATTCACACACAAAAGTCACTTATCACTCACATAGTTTTCATCTTGAAATGTGGAGGTCAAAGTAAGTTTCCTCCAAAAGGATTCTGAAACACCCCATCATTTTCTTGACGAAACTATCCACTCCCATTTTAATTTCAATGAGATTGGCTCACACCCCCAATCTCTCAAACAAACCACATCTAATTTTTTTTCTAAAAACTTACTAAGTTTTCCTCCACAGGAGGTGCCAAAAGAATTTTTTTAGTCTAGGTAATATTTCAGGGATAGGCATCCAAATAACTCCCCATTATCTGGTTCTCACATGGTCAAAACAATAGAAGTTGTAAAATAGGGAACCATAAATCCTCCAAGTCAAGTGTTCTTAACACCATAAGGCAGGGAGATACCCGTGAAGGGTTGAAGGCTGAGGTCTAGTTGTTATGTGCATCCCCCCTTGAGGCACCCACCTCTTGGACAGGATCCATCTCGTGACCCATTTCTTAAGCCGAAAATCTAAATGTCGCACTTTGACTGAGGTACCTAGTGACCAAATTTTAGGACATCTACCCAGGTGGCAATTCTGGGCTGCAATTGCACCTTGATCGGATTTTGTGTGGCTATTGGGAAATATCACCAACTCTTTTGGGATATGCCTCCTTTACCCCTCATTATAACTGATTACTTCATCCTTCACTAGTTTCTCTTCCGGTGACTTCAGAACCCACTGTTGAGTACTATTGGAAGGTCCAGTGCTATTTGAGAGGAAGGACGTTACGTTTTTTAGGACACGAGCACTTGTTTTCTTTGATCCCCCATGTAGAAAAAACCCACTTATCCACGTATATGCTTCTTTTTCAAAACACTTTATGTATGATGCACTTTTGATTACAAAAAAATTGCAACAAAGGCTCTTGTTTATTTATTACTCTCACCACAATTCGCACACATCCACTCAACTAGTTGGACATCATAGGGGACCCACAGAACCCCCATCATTCCAGACGCTTGCTAAACCTCCCTTCTATTCTAGGGGGAGTTCCTAGTCTTGCCAACTCATCGACACCACCTTCACACACTCCAGTGAGTGTCACTATCTTAGGATCAACTTTGCTTGGTTCCACCTTACTTGGGTCTAATTCCCAAGGTCCACAGTCCACTCGCTCTCCCTTACATGGAAGCAGGGGGCCAACTTCCTCACAAGGGGGAAGTACCAACCCACCTAGCCCCCCTTAAGGGTCATGTTCACAGAAAACTCACACCATGGATGGAACTAATCCTCCGCCACCACTCCAGTTGCCATATTTGACCTCTCTTAACATACCGGATCTAAGAAAACTCACAAATAATCTTATATTGCATGACCTCACATGGCCTGCAATGCCTACCAAAATACCTTTAGACATTCCCAAGTTTGAAGAAAAGGAAAGGGAGGACACTACCAACCATGTCATGACTTTCCACCTATGGTGCTCCTCTAATATCATTATTGATGATTCCATCCGACTAAGATTATTTCAATGCACGCTCACTGGACCATCAGCCAAATGGTATGTAGATGAAAAATCTGGGTCCAATGTGACTTTCGAGTCCTTGGCCAAAGCATTTTTGACCTTCTTCCAATTACCAATCTTCCATGACAATGGTCTTGAACTACTCTCTAATTTTAGTCAAACCTCAACCACATATATTGCTGATCACATTCACGAGTGGCATAGACGATGTAGTTTGTGCGAAGATGAAACCACCAAACAATAGTGTCTTGACTAGTTTCTCAGATCACTTGTCTCTCTCCTGAGTAAATATGTGGCTTCCACCATCCCTCAATCGGAAGAAGAAACCATCAGTAAGGCTCAACAATAAGACCTCATCTATTCACAATTAAGGTACTTATACACAGTACTTCCTAACCTCCCAAAACTTGTACCATTCAGCCAAGACAATCCTGGGATGTCTCACTCAGTAGACAGATTGATTGGTACTACCATGGACCACAGTCCACAACCGCAACAACAACCGATGTATGGAACACCTCAATATCCGTCGGCATATGGGGAACCTCTTATTACCCTATACTCCCTTATCAACAACCATACTCTGTTTTTCTTCCTCCACCTATCAGTGGGCCACCACCGGCACCCACAATACACCCACCTATCCAAACAATTTCTGGTACTCCCTCCACCTCAGCTTATACTCTAAGTACTAGCAAAAGAACCATGCCTTCCTATGTACTTTACAGATCATTACCCCCATAGAATCCGTACTTTCCATTCCCTGGTCCTCCATAGCCCATGGCTCCCCCACATCCTCATGCTGGGGTGAATTTTGTTCAACCCTCTCCCCTTCAGCAATATCAAAATTTTGAACAGCTGAATACAGAAAATCTGCCCCATCAATTGAATAATGCCAAAAAAAAAGGAAAAAATAGGAACAATAGTAACCCAGGTCAAGGCGGGAATCACCCCCAATAGAACAAACCTACTAGGGGCAACCAGAATCAAGGGAATTAGAACCCCTAGGGGGAAATAACAATATGTCTCAAGGGAGAAATAACAATACTATTAGAACCACCTTCTCTTGTGCCCTTTGCACTGAGTTCGGTCATTATACTCATCATTGCCCCCAAATCGTTGATTTTAAATGGATGAAAGACTCAGGAAGTGTACCACACTCTAAAACACTGCCTACCCCTTAGTAGACCCTAAAACAATATGGCCAACAACCTCCCCCAGTCGTGCTATAGAATCCCATTCTGCACCAGGGTGTGATGAACACCCAATAGGACACGTAGCCTACCTAACCACAGTTGGGACAGTATCTCAATCCAAATAATCCCGCAGATCATACTATCCTCCTCACTAGTGAGGAATAAATCCTTCTGCAAACATGTAGTCGTCAATACCATGCACCTGCTGAGTCTCCTCCCATTCCTCCAGAAATAATCCTAGCACCAATGGGACCCCCGTTGGTGATTCCTCTCCCAAACGCTGAAACACCTCTTCACATCCCTCGCATCCCATTGCGTAGGAATGTCCACAACCCCCAAACTAGGGTGGCTCATAATTACAGTTTGGTCGATGAATTAGCACAATACCTAGCTACCATGTCAGTCTTAGAAGTCCTTCAAACTTTTCCCACTCAGTGGAAATCATTACTTTTTGCCTTGGGGGCAGTCGACCCTGCAGATACTCAACTCATCACATTTGATCTCGACAGTGAAGAACCTCGCCTCCCTACTCTAATTGCTTTTCAAATCCCAGTGAAAATTTGAAACATTACAGTTCATTGGTGCATCATCGATGAAGGCACATCCACATGCATTATGTCCAAGTCTGTATGAAAGAAACTTGGTTCCCTCGAACTGATACCACCTGCCATTACCTTAAGAGATTATGATGGATGACCATGTTCTCCCGAAGGGCTCTTCCAAAATGTCCCTGTAGAACTTGGGGGCAAGACCATTCTCATTGACATTGAAGTTATCGATGCCCCACTCGATTATAATATCTTTTTTAGTTGTAGATACATGTATGATATGAAGGCAGATGCCTCTTTCGTCTTTCAAACTATGATGTTCCCCCATAAAGGGAATATCATTACCATTGAACAAGTTTCACATTATGAGCCTAACCCTTCTGCCAACATCGCTAACATTCTCCTTCTCATCCACACTAATAATGAAGCATACCCACTCACCGAAATGGGTCCCGGGATTTTCAAAGACCCATCATTGTTAGGAACTTACCATGGTGCACCACTTCTCCTTCATCCTTCCAATCAAGTATGCATCATATCATCTAACGGAACTGACATAAAGGATACCCTTCCTCATAGGGAGGCTTCTATCATATCTGACGTCCCACTAGTCATAGAGCTCCCCCCTCATGAGCCTCCTACGAACTCGTTGACTCCACCAGTTCATGATTTCACCTCTCCCCAAGGCTATATCCCAATTTGGGAGATAGTTCCCCAAGACATTACTCAAATCCCCTTCTTTTACCCTCCACCAGGTGTACAATATTTCTAAGTAGCCACAACACTTACCCTCCCTAATATGGTGTTGGAAATTCTAGTTTGGTATTTACATCCACTAGAGATGGTTCCTCAACCATCCCTTCCCCCCCAAACAGAAGGAATCCCAATGAGGATTCCCTTACTCACTCCCACTATACCCTCTACACCCCCACTCACTAACCTCCCTGCCATAGCTGGGGGCAGGCAAAAGAAGAAGGAGCCCACATCTCCACTTCCCCCATGTGTCCAATCTCCTTGCACGCTATGTGAGAAATATGTATACCCAACCAACAAATGCCCATCTCTACCTGATTTATGTAACCTAATTCAACCCAATCAAACACCATCACCACTCACCACTATAGAAAGTACTGCCACTATCTCCCCTAACGCAAGTAGCAAAGGGATGTGAACTAAATTCGCTTGCACCATATGTTCCGAATATGGCTATTATACACACCATTGCCCAACACTACCTCAATTCTGACAGACATTAGTCGCAGTACACCAAAGCTTCCAGCACGAACCCAATCCAGCTACATCATCCCTACAAAACATCATTGACATCCATTATGTCAAAATTTAAGTCAATGAATGTATGAGATGCCCTTGCTCTCTATGTGAATCCTTAGATCATTTTACATATCAATGTCCTATGATCATTGAATACATGCAACGCCAAATGACCCTGATTCAAACCCTTGTACCCCCTATAGAATCGATGACTAACCTTACCTCATCACTAGAGATTCTTCATATCATTTCTCATAAACCAGAGGCAATCCCTATTCCTCCATGGTTCTTGCATGACTTATCCGAGGATTTACCCCCAAATCCCCCCAATTCTCCCGTTCATTTCCCTATAGAAATTTTACATCCAACTACCACTGGTACTCCTCAGTACCTCGATATTTGGTTTATGTTGAGTGAACCATCACAATCCCATTGTGTCGTTCCCCCTGCTTCTTCATCACCATAGGACAACCACATGGTGACATTCACCGATATCACTCTTTTAGATCCTTTTTATTCCCGCCAATTCCATTGTGACAAGGACATACTCGAAGAATTAAACACCCCTGACTACCCATTGGATGCGCTACACCATAGAGCGCTCTTCTTTCCATAGGAAGCCTGTACGCTTCCTAACCAACACCCCATATACGCAGTCGAAACCAAGGATTTTATCCCATCAGGGCATATTGACTGGTTCAACAACCCCATTCCTACCCCTGATGCTTTTGAAGAAGGCAACATGGCCAACATTTCCCCGACCATCAAAATCAATATTTCCATAAAACATGGAGTCGTCGAGGAAATCACCATTGGCGCCGCATGCTCCCCTCAAGAAATAACTGCCTATAAATCCCTCTTCCAATAATATCGGGATATTTTCACCAGGTCATACACATAAATGCTTGGCCTTGACCCCTCTATTGTTTAACATCGCATCAACACCTGGCCTGATATCACACCGGTTCATAAAAAACAACGACTGCTACACCCATCCAAATCAGCAGCCATCAAAGCTAATATTGACAAATTACGTGCGGCTGGGTTCATCTACCCCATCACCTATACCTCATGGGTTTCCAACCCTGTACCCGTTAACAAAAAATAGGGCACTATCCATGTCTGCACGGACTTTCGCGATCTCAATCACGCATGTCCCAAAGACAACTTTCCAATGCCTTTCATCTATCAAATTATCGATGACTGCGCAGGCCACAAGGCTCTGTCCTTCATGGACGATTTCTCTAGTTATAATCAAATCCAAATCCATCTAGCCGATCAATACAAAACTGCATTCAACACCCCTTGGGGTACTTTTTCATATCGTTTCATGCCTTTTGGCCTAAAGAATGATGACACAACTTTCCAACGGGCTATGAAATACATTTTCCATGATCTATCTCATATCATCCTTGCATACATGGGTGACCTCACATCTTGATTCAAAAAATGCACCCAACATCTTGATGATTTACGGATCATCTTCCAATGGTGTCGTCAGTACAACATCCGCTTGAACTCCCTCAAGTGCGTGTTCTGCATCACTGCTAGGCGACTCCTCAGATTCATCATTTCCCAAAGTGGTATTACCATGGACCCCCTCAAAGTCCAAGCCATCACAGAAATTCCATCCCCTGGGAATTTACGTCAACTCCAGAGCCTACAAGGAAAAGATAACTTTCTATGGTGATTTGTCTCAGACTATGCCACTTGAGCACACGGTTTCCTTCGCTTACTACGCCACGATATCCCATTCCACTGGGATGAACATGCCCAAAAATCATTCGATGATATTAAAATGACACTCTCTAACACCCCTTTAATTATTCCACCCGACTATATCCTCTACATATCAGCATCAACTATCTCAGTAGCAGGAGTTTTCGTTCAAATCAGTGATGACGATCGTGAGCATGTCATTTACTACATTAGTAAAAACCTCTTAGGGCCACCCCTAAAGTATAAAAATGAAGAGAAACTAGCCCTTCCAGTCGTCCTTGCAGTCCAGAAACTGCGCCATTACACTCTGCTTCACACAACTAGGGTCATAGCAGATTCTAGCCCCATGCAATAGTTGCTCAATCGTCGGAAAATTAATGACAAATTTGTCCGATGGATTGTTATCCTTCAGGAGTATGATCTCGAATTTTCAACACCCAAGAGAAAGAAATATCTCATCCTCGTCGAACTTGTCATGGCCTTCCCCTCTAATACTGCCAGTGCCCCCGTCAATACCCACTTCCCTGATGAACATCTCTTTTATATCACTTAGGATGATCCTTGGTACGGTGACCTCCTTGTCTATCTCCAAACCCAAAAGTTCGGTAACCACCTCTCATGAGATGATTGTCATCGTATTTGCCACCAGGCCCCTTGCTATCTCCTCATCAGAGATATCTTATATCGATGAGGGGTCGACACCATACTTCATCGATGCTTGACTATTGATGAGGCCAATCGAGTCTTAAACGATTGCCATAGCGGCGCATGCGGGGGCCATCTTTGGGGAATGTCCACTGCCCAGAAAATCATTTGAGAAGGTTATTTTTTTCCTACATTGTTTCACGATTGCATTCATTCCATGAAGCGATGCAATAAATGTCAGCTTTATGCCAACAAAGCATGAGCACCACCTGCTCTTTTCCACCTAGTCATTACTGCAGGCCCCTTTTGTAAATGGGGCATCGACTTCATGACTTGTAACCCTCCATCTAGTAATGGACACAAATACATTGTTGTCGCAGTCGATTACTTCAAAAAATGGGTTGAAGCCATGCCCACCTTCAACAACACCACTGACACTGCAGTGCATTTTTTCTTTAATCACGTCATATCCACTTTGGAGTACCACTCCAACTAGTTTCTGATCATGTGAAACATTTCAAGAATGAGATTTTCGTCGAACTCTCATCACGGTTGGGATTCTCCCATGAATTTTCCTCACCATATTACCCTCATTCTAACGTATAGGTCAAAGCATTTAACAAGGTCCTTAAGACCATGTTGCAGCTCACGGTTAATAAACATAAGACCAATTGGCATCATATGTTATTTTCTATGATATGGGCTTACCGTATGGCTGTGAAAATGACCACTTGTTTCACACCATTTCATCTAGTCCATGGGGTCGAGGCCAGTCTTCCTATCGAGTGCAAAATTCCCACCTTACGCACCACAATTGAGATATTACCCAACACTGCTCCAATGGAGCAAAATTTTCTGAACTTAGAGTCCCTAGATCAAGATCATCGATCTTCATTATAGAATAATGAGGTAGCCAAAAAATGGTCAAAGGCCACCTTTGATTGCCATGTCAACCTTTGCTCATTTCACGAAGGAAACATCATCCTTGCTTACGATATCGCTCACGATACCCTCAATCATGGAAAATTCAAGTCACTATGGCATGGCCCCTACATTATCCAACATTTCCCCACCAAAGGCACATACATCCTGGCTTCCCCCGAAGGCCTCTCTCTCAAGGAACCCATCAACGGGTTATACTTAAAGAAATTTTATGCGTAAGCATAGCCATTCAACATTAGGTTATTTCTTTTGTAGTTTTTTTAATCTTTTTTCCATCCCTCATGTCTAAACTATCATTTGTGTTATTGATAGATGCTTCCTACACTGGCCTACCACATCGGTTACACCGGTGGCACCAGTCATTGGACACAAAATCTTGCTTCGTCAGCTTGAGCCCTATATACCCCCTCAAATGAAGTGCTCCACTCTAGCGGCATATGTTTGGGTTTAGCAACCAACAACCAAGTTGAGTACACTTCCATCATTGGCCTCCTCATCGATGCTCGTCATCATTGTATTCATGACCTTAGTGTCTTTATTGACTCCCAACTAGTCGTCCTCCAGCTCAACAATGTGTACCGTGTCCGTGATCCTTTCCTCTTTCATAAATACCTGCAAGTTAGACTTTTATCTCAACATTTTGATTTGATTACATTTACACATATTCCAAGACAATTAAATCAAATTACAGATAACCTAGCTAACATTATACTCGATTGGCATATATCACATCAAGATATCTCTACACACAGATAAACCATCACAAGCCTACCACAACATATATAGATTAGACATCATCAACACATTAAAAAACACATGTAAACATCACAAAGACCCCAAAATGTATACTCATATATATATATATATATATATATATATATATATATATATATATATCAGTCAACAGTGCCATCAAAATGTTTACATACACATAAAATACATCATATACAAAATCCGCAGGCCAATGAAGCACCTTAGTACAAAACTAGTGCCACTACACCAAAATGGGCTCACCAGCCTATTTACAAAAATACAAACATACATAGAGCGACACTCAAGGTGCCTTTAGAGCACCACCTCCTGTCCCTCCCTCAGGCGGTGGTGCCCCACCCACTATCGGTCCCTCTGGACCTAGAGGTAACCACTCGGTCATCGTAGCACCTGCTATTTCTGCTCACCACACCATGGTCTGCCACATTAGCGACACTCCCACACACTGCTCTAGGAAACTCTCATCCTATATGTGTGACCACATGCCCTTAGGCACTCCCTGTAGCACCCCCTCCAAGTGGCAACAAATATCCTCAAAATATCTGTCGGCCTCCACCGGAGGAGCATGCGATGTCTCGACACCAGGGTCATAAAACGATGTCTCCTAGTCACTCTCTCATCGTCGACTGGTATAGCCTCAATTTCCTCGGGCTGACATCTCTCTCCTGCCTGCGACTCTCCCCGCGATGGTCTCACTGGCCCCTGACGAGATGACACTCTCATCAACTCAACCTCATGCCTACGAGGTCTCACATTTTCACATAAAAATAACCAAATGATAGTATCAACATCTATACATAATACACATGTCATGCTATCTCAAAAATCAACATATCAAAATCACAAATAGACCTCGATGGTCAAACACCTTCCCAGGAGGTAATACCATATATGGATCACCTCGAAAGTCAACACCACAGTATGGATACTGCAGTATGATCTATGGCATCTACCGCCACACCTGTGTAGCCTCAGCCGTGAAAAAATGGCCACCCTCACCACCACCATGGCGAATCAAAATCATCGACCACCGCCTCAGTCGCAACTCTTGCGCACCAGGTGCACCCAATAAAAATCTAGGGCACAACATCGACACCCTCTCCAAAAACTAGGCCACCAAGATAGACCCAAAGGAAAAGTCCCTTGAGTTCGCAGTTCGACATCTGTCTCGCTGCCCTACCATCTTGGCATGCAACATAAAACCCCTGGAAAAATTCTCTCTGGCCAGTGCCCTCCCCATAACCCTCAGCTGACCACCACTAATATGATAAGTTGTGAGGGACCCATATACCCTCACAATCATCACTACTACACAGTGATGATCTAAAGCATCCATCACCCTGATACTCACTACAGAGCCTGACATGAAGTTCTCCCTCGAACAATACCTCTATCCCAAGGTAGCTAATTTCACATCCCCAGGTAACACAGGCTCCATCGGTAGGGGTGTTTCCCTAAAATGGAGCCTAGTCAAAAAGTACACATCCTCCACCGCAGTGAAGGCTAGCTCCTCTCCCCGCACCATAAAACAATGCAGATCCAGACTCCACATCCGGATCAAAAACTATAGAAGATACTCCTGAGCCGATATCAACGGGCACTCGAAGAACTTCAGCAGCCCATAGGCTACCAAAGTGGCATGAACCCCCATCTCCTCAATAGCCATGAGATCCCTAAGTTGTGACCAGTCCCTCTCTCACCAGTGGACCGACATCGTACAAATGATTTCCTGCAACCACATAATATATAACCTTTTTTGCCAAACTTCCAAACCCCATTTCAGGAGCTCCGGGTGTCTGTTTTTTGATCCGTCTTCAGCCATGAGATCACCGTCCCATAACATACATCAAGACAATCCCCATTCCATTTGTTATCCCTAGCCCTCAGGGCACTATTTTTTCATACCCATCCAGGTACGTATGCTCATGGTCAAAATTATCAAATAAATGCTTGTATGTTTGATTCTCTTCAGATATTGTTCATATCGAGTATTTTGTTTTTCATGTGTGCAAGTACTTGGTCATCATACACTAGCACCACCCCTTCAGGTATATAATCAACACTGGCATGTGATCATTCCCTCTAAATGTCATTTGCATCTCCAGTCACACCCTCTGACATTTGTCTTTAGGATCCCCATCTCTGGATCTGTAGTACCGACACCTCCATTTTCATTTTGGGTACTATCACCCGGTATCACTCTTCCCCACATGAGTTGTCCCATTCATAGAACCCTTTGGCACTTTGACACTCATGGTATTTTTTTCACCCCTTTAGGGATGGGAGTCCTGATAGTCTTACATGATGTCATGAATCATCCACATACTCCTTCTCCTCATTTTGATAGCTTTCCTAATGGACTCCCAGGTTATCTCTTCAAGGTTCTATTTTGACTATGCCTCTGCAATATCATTAACCCTCCATTTCATCCACAATCAGTTTTCCCCTCCACAAATTTCCCTCCATACCATCTACCTCATACAAAAACCCACCCATGGGTCCCCCAACCTCCACCAGTTCTCCAAGCACATTGCGCCCTCACCAGCTCAACCATATTACATTGGGGCACCCGTTTCTATATTTTTATACTCATCCCAAATTATTCTTTATAAATTGTAAAAATCCTTTGTTTCCAGCATTTAAATATCTTTTTGTCGTCACCTTTGGCGAGCTTCTTCCCTTTTTTGGAAAACGCAACCCATGTCACCCTTGGTTGGGGCACTCCTTATCATCTACTCCTATTGACATCATCCATATACTCCGAGTATACCACATACCACTTACCTCTTCTCTTTGAGTTTGTCCACTTTGTCCCGCCTCTGACACAACTTATCCCACGTCTTGTTGTCCCCCTAACACTTGACCTAGTTAAACGATTGTGGCCACTTAACTTCGCATATACCCCCAACCAAAGGTAGTCTTGAGTCTTCATACATCTTTATTTTTTCCATGTACCTCCTTAGTTCCAAACCTCACCTAGTATATTTCACGAATCCCTTTTCTTCTTAGAGACACGTCCCCCTTTTGTTGACATCAACACAATTTCCAAAAGGGTGATAGTATCTTGACTCTCATTACCTTTCCAATGAGAGGTCTCAGATGGCACAAGGAGAACCAAAAATTTCTCCTTGCTATCGTTGACCCCTATTACATTCGACTTCAACACTTCCTCATGTTACGGTGGGTCTTACTTTACGACTATTGCAGTTATTTCTCATATTTTCTGAAGACTTCCAAACTTAGCTAGGCTATCAATGCCTACAGAATCCGTGACACTTCTTACAGGTGTCATTGCCTACTATTCAGAGTATGTTCCTCCTCATAATTGTCTTCTACCTTTATCACAACCACCCCCGAGGGCGTTGCAGTTGTCTACATCAACACACCGTTTTAGTTACTATACAACACCATTCTTTTTTGAGTTACATGACACGAGCATGGGGCATGCCCACCTCATTTGTATAGAATTTATTTTTTACAAACCTTATGGATGGTTTGGTCCTATAGGCTCCCTTCTCCCTCCAATGGGTCACTCTTGATACTCTCACTATCGCTCTCTCTTACAATGTCACTCTCAGTAGAAGAAACATTGATGAATTTTGGCTATATGTATGCTCCTAGCCTCATCCATCAGGGGGCATCTATTATCACTGAAATTTCATCTGCAAATGGTTACAGAAATCCAGCATCCTCAAATAGGTATGAGGTCACCCATGGACCAAAATTACCACAAAAGCATTTCCAAAAGGTCCAAAACTATACAACCAGTGATAAAATTAAGGTGCGTTATGACTACACAGGGCGCGCACAGACATGCGTGATCCATAAATGCACTAAAAGAACACATGCACATGATGCATGAATGTGGTCACTAAAATTTGCGCACATATGAGAACGACGCATTTATGAGATTGGTCGGCCTCCCACCCACTTCTGGTTCATCTTCCAAGTTGATTTGACACCCAAATCTCGGCTGAATCTGACTGGGTGGCTGGTCAAAGACCTAAAAATGCCCTAAATATCCACTTTTCACACTATAAGTTGGTTGCACAATACCTCAAAGAGGTGTTATAAAACAAGGCCATAGGTGCACTTCATTTTCAAGGAATTCATTTGCAACGTTATGCTACTGCTATTTTCTTGGGGAATCCTCTTTTCTCATCAAGAGCATACTAGCATCATTACATTGGGAAATCCATCTCACCTCTTGAGTGGATTAGCTTGGAATTCTTTCACCATTTCATTCAAAGTTGTAAGAAGAGCTTAGTTGTGGGGGTCCAAGAGCCCTCCATTGGAGGAAGAAGGGACCCAAAGTCCTCTTTCTTCTTGGTGTTTTCTTTCACTAATATAATCCTTGCAATTGGTGACATGAGTCTTATTGGTTTTTTGTTCTTATGTCCTTATGCTCAATAGTTTAGTTGTTCTTTTATTTCTTAGTTTAATTCTTAGCTTGTTCTTTTATGTTTATTTCTCTAACCTTTTTCCTTTACAATTGTCTTTCTTAGCTAACCCAACTAAGCATGTAAGCACCTTTGTTTTGCTCATTTAGGTAACAAAAGAGGCACAACATTGTACATTACATCCCTTTACTGTGCAATATATGCGCACACCATGCCATGAAAGGTGTATTACAAAAATGATGTCTAAACAACTCACTAGCTTAAATATACTTGGATTATATTTACATTTGGGTTCAACAGAGGGATATTACAATCCCCTCCCCTTATTAATGCATTGTCCTCAATGCATAATGTACCCATATACAACAACATTCTCAAAATTCTTCCAAAATATGCGGGTATTCTGCCTGCATTGCATCCTTGTGCTCCCAAGTAGCATCTTCAGGTCCGTAACAGGTCCATTGGACCTTTATAAGCCCTATGGCTCGATTCCAAAGTTGTTTGATTTTTTGATCCAGGATGCGCACCGGATGCACTTGTTAAGTGCCTTCTTGCTTCACTTGAATAACATTCCAATCAATAACATGATTAACATCGGGTATATATTTCCTTAGCAATGATACATGGAAGACATTATGAATAGACATAGATGCAGGAAATGCAATAATATAAGAAGTTGGACCAATCCTCTCTAGCATTTCAAATGGTCCACAAAATCTTCTTGCTAACTTGGCACAACTTCCCAGCTTCAGGGAATTCCTGTTAGCTTTCACTTTTAGGAAAACATGATTAACCACTTTGAATTCTCTGTGGATTTTGTTTTTATCAGCATAACGTTTCTATCTATCTTGGGAAGCTTTCAAATTCTACTTAATTTTTAACATTTGGTCCTCCATCTCCTTGAGAAATTCTATCCCAACTACTATTCTATCAGTGGGGTTATCCAAGCTTACTGGAGTATTGCACCTCCTACCATAAAGTGCTTCAAATGGGCTCATTTTCAATGATGCCTGATACCCATTGTTATAAGAGAATTCTACCAAGTGTAGGTAGTCTTCCCATTTTGATGGTTTATCCATCACATACATTCTCAACATATCTTCTATCACCTTGTTCACTCTTTCTGCCTGTCCATCAGACTCGGGATGATAAGCTATACTAAAGTTCAAATTCGTTATGAATCCTTTGAACAATCCTTTCAAGAAACTTGAGGTGAATTTCGGGTCTCTGTCAGATACAATCGTTTTAGGAATTTCATGTAATCATGCCACTTCCTTCATGAAAATATCAGCAACATATGTTGCTTTGTGAGTAGTTTTTAGTGGAATAAAATGGGCAACTTTTGTAATCTTTTCCACCACTACCATAATCGAATCATGTAGATTGCCTATTTTGGGCAATCTCATAATAAAATACATTGTCACCACTTCCCACTTCCATTCAGGAATGGGCAAAGGTTGCAGTAATCCTGTTGGGTGCCTATGCTCTGTTTTAACTTTCTGGCACTCCATACACCTAGCGATGTATTCTTCAATTTCTCTCTTCATACCTAGAAAAAAGTATTGGCTCTTGACCGTTGTTATGGTTTTTTGATATCCAAGGTGCCCTGCATAAGGATCATTATGCATCTCATGCAAAATTATACGTTTCAAGTGCTGGAAATTTGGTATAAAAACTCTATTCTTGTGTAACAATATTCCATCTCTTATAAATATCCATCTTCTATGGTGTCTTACCTTGCTGTAGCATTGCTACCAATTATCTATACTACAGATCTATATTTTCAACCTCCAAAATTTTTCTTTTAACATCATTCTGATACATTTTGATGGTTGTAGCATGAATCTCATGCACTCTCCTACTAAGTGCATCAGCCACTTTATTTTGTTTCCCTTTGATATGCTTTATATCAAAGTTATATTCGCTTAGAAATTATATCCATCTGCTTTGTCTAGCATTTAGATTTGGCCGATCAAATAAATATTTCAAAACATTGTGGTCTATTATTAGCTCAAACCTCTTTCCCATGAGGTAGTGTCTCCATTTCCTCAGGGCATGCACTATGGATGCCAACTCGAAATCATGAGTGGAATAGTTTCTTTCATGCTCCTTCAACTTCCTTGATTCATAACATATCGCGAATCCATTTTGATTGAGGAATCCACCCAGTCCTTCATTACATGCATCTGTGCATACAATGAAATCTTCATTTGGGTCTGCAATCCTTAGTATTGGATCACTTGTCAATAATTGTTTCAAATGTTGAAAACTCCTTTCACAGTCCATTGTCCACTGAAACTTCATACCTTTCCTTTGCAAGGAAGTGATTGGGTGTGCTATCTTTGAGAATCCTCCAATGAAACTCCTATAATAACCTATAATACCCATGAAATATCTGACCTCTATCACATTCTTTGGTTTTGACCATTCTCTAATGGCTTCTACCTTCTCAGGGTCCATTGCTATCTCATCTTTTGAGATGATATGCCCCAAATAATGAATTGTTTTTTGATAAAATGGACACTTTCTCAATTTGGCATACAACTGTTGTTCCCTTAATAATTGCAACACCATCCTCAAATTATGTTCATGTTCTTCCTCTAACTTGGAATATATAATAATTTCATCCAAAAATACAATGAAAAACTTGTCCAAATACTCTCGGAAAACACCATTCATTAACCACATGAAAACAACTAGTGCATTTGACAATCCAAATGGTACCACTGTGAACTCATAATGACCATACCTTGTCCTGAAGGCGGTCTTGCTAATATCTTGTTATTTAATTCTTACCTGATGGTATCCTGATCTGAGATCTATCTTTGAAAATATCCTTGCATCCTTCAATTGATAAAAGAGATCATCAATCCTTGGTAGAGGATATTTGTTCTTAACCATCACTTTATTCAATTGCCCGAAGTCAATGCACAATATTAACGTTCCATATTTATTTTTCAAAAACAAGATTGGGGAACCACAAGGTGATACACTTGGGTATATATACCCCTTCTTTAGAATTTCTTCAAGCTACATTTGCAACTCTTTCAATTCTGGTATACTCATCCTGTAAGGAGTCTTTGATACTGGCACTGCTATAGGCATCAAATCTATAGAGAAATCATTGTCTTTCCTTGGGGGTAGTCCTGGTACTTCCTTGAATACATATTCAAATTATTTTAGGAATGGATAATCCCCCAAATTTGTCACCTTGTCTTTAGGTGTCTCCTCCATATGAGCTGCAAATATTTGACATCCTCTTCTATAACATTTCTTCAGCTATAATGCTGAAATTTCTCTAACGGTTACTACCTTGGGAATTCCTTGCACTTTCCTTTGGTTCCCTTCTTCATCCAAGTAGGTGAATTCCTTTTTATGACAATCCAATAGAGTAAGATGTGGGTCCAACCAATCCATCCCAATTAAACAGTCATAGGAACCTAAGGGTAAGATGTTCAAATCTGCCCTGCTATTTAGTCCATTCATGTCTATGAGGCAAGACTTAACCATATCATTAACTTTTCTCCAGGTCCTGTAGCCAGTTGCACCAACCAAGATTTCCCATGCTTGCTTCTTGGTAAATGAAAACTTTCCACCATCTTTAGGTCTATATAACTATGGTTAGCTCCTGAATCAATTAAAATAGCAAGGGTTTGGTTGTTGATCATACCTTCCACTTCAATCATGTGGGACTGATACTCTGCTTGCTTGTTTTCTAGGGCTACATAAATCCTTGTCACTTTTCTGACCATGTCCTCTACTGCCTCAACTCATTGTACATTGTGAACAGTCCTACCTTTTTCGCCTCTATGAGGACAATCTTTGAACCAATGGTCTCCTTTACAACCCCAACATTGCATAGGTGGTTGTCTTGGCCCTTGACTCCCTGTGTCAATCACTCTAGTTTCCTTATGTGTTTGTTGCCATTGTGGATTGTTTCTGAAGAATGGTGGCTTAGCTCCCTTCTTCCTCTGATCCATCTTGAATTTCTTATTGTCTTCCCAAGCCTTTTGGAAAGTTGGTCTTTCTTTCTGCTGGTCATATAAGCATTTATCTCTTCTTATGGTTTCTTCTAATGTCTTCGGATCATCATACTGTATTTTGTCACTGATGAATGATGGTAATCCACTTAAGTACCATTGAATCTTAACTGTCTCATCCTTAATGAAAGAGACATACTTCAACAGTTCCAGAAACCTTCTCTCATATTCATCTATGGTTGTACTTCCAAGATTAAGTTCAAAGAACTCTTTCATTTTCTTGTCATAGTATCTCTTGGTCAAGTATTTCTTCTCAAAATACTTCTTGAATTCTCTCCAAGTAACACTTTTCTCCACAATGTGTTGTATCTGCACAAGTTGATCCCACCACATGGAGGCCTTTCCTTTGAGTTGATAGATAGCGATTCTACCTTCAGCATAAGAAGAAGAATTATGATATTGAAAATACTTCCTCATTCCTAGCAACCATGTTTCGACATCTTCATCCTTCTTGTTCTCACCATCAAATGTAGGAGGTTTTATTTTGTTCAGTTCTCCTCACAGCTCATCCGTCCCAGATCTCTTATACCTTCTGATAGGGGATAGAATTGAGTTGTTGCCTACTCTCTTATGGGAATGTCTATGGGGATGATGGTGATGTCTACTAGCACTTCTTACTTCTCCCTTCTCCTCTGAATATTTGTGACTCTCAGATCTACTTGAGTTACTCTCCTTAACCAATTTCTTCTCTAGTCTGTTCAAACCTTCCAATAGCGTCATGTTGAAGTCATCCTACTGCTCTTTGGCTTTCATAAGCCTTTAATTATTAGATTTATGGATTTGGACATCCTTCTGCAAATTCTTAATGGTCTCATCCATATTCATGAATCATATCTTCATTCCTTTCTTCTCCATGTCCATTGGAGTTCGTTCCTTCCATGACCAAATGGACATCCATCCCTATGCTCTTCTTTGGATGACTGTAATTCCCATGTGCCTCTTCCATTCCTATGGAATCTGCACTGGTCTGTCCTGAACGAGTTGTTGTTAATTTTGAAAAACGTGCAGCCATCAAAACTAATCATACTAACCAATCAACAGTTCATGAGAATATGCACCAATTCGATTCAACATACACATCAACATTATCACTCTCGGTTTCCTGGTGTTATCACCATGACAATTCTAGATAAGACCCAAGTCCTGAGAATGTTGATGCGTAGTATCTTTCGAGATACACTTGCGCAAGAAGGTGGTTCTGTCAAAACCACTTTCGCCAAGATGAGGTATCACGTGTCTCAACATGCCAAATCCACCACTCATGGAGCAGGTGATAGCTAGTCAGATCACCCTACTCCATTCGTTCGGTACTTTGTAGCCATGTGACGTCAGCTAAATGTTTCCATGTAATGAACTCAAAAGATAATCATTCAAAATGGATTGGCCAAGCATGGAAACCCAACGCTCTTGTACGTAATCTGTTTGTGCTTCATAAATGGAGTTCTATAATTACCACTCCCCAAGTATAAATATATCTACGTATCCATAACCGTAGTAATATTCAAGCTGCTTGACTTACTACTCTCTGTAAACACACATTTCGGTATCCCCAACCTGAGATACATGGACAAAGCTAAGTCGAGTGAGACTGGTTATTTGAGCAACATGCTAGGCTTTCTTGCAAATAAGGAGGAAAGGGTTCGTACGCACCTTCTAGCAACTAAGTTCCACACAGAGCTGGTTATAGAATCATGATTGGAAGTTAGGCTAAATCCCACTATAAAAGATTTAGTCATCAACATACCAGCCACTAAGACGAAAAGGAGTAAGCGGCATAAGAAGGAGGAATGTACGGTTAAAGCGACCGAAAGTGTTGGATAAAATCAACCGATCTAGTTAGACTCCTCTTTAAAGGCGAAGATCACTAAGATGAAGTAAGTCTTCAACTAAGATAGCATGTCTCAATGAATTTTGAACAGTCAATAGCAGAGGTAAAGAGTACCAGAGATGATAGGCTTGTTCTTCAATGACCCTTTTTACAACATGCTAATTGTTGTCATCACCCTTTTGTAATTTTATGACTAATATGATTATATAAATACAAAAATAAATTTTAGACTGTTTTATTACAATTTCTATTTGGTGATGTTATGACCCTTGTTTTCTTTTATAATATATATATATTTTTTGTAATCTTATATTTTATTTTCATCTATCTAAATCAGAAGAAATTAAAATTCAGAATTCTTTTTAATTAATGCTTCAATGTGGTTATGTGTTTATTTTTCTTTTATTATTATGCAATTTAAACTCAGACTTCGCATGCATTAACTTGACCTGTTCATTTATATTATCGTGCATAGCAATATTACAAGGTAAATGCTTCTATGTGCACCTAAATCTACTATGTGTTTCTTCTTCGTCATACCGACTACTTACGCGCACTATTCTGGCATTGTGCGCCAATATCCACTGCACACAATTTTAATACTGTGCACCGATATTCTACATGAATTTTTTTCCTATGCATGCACCATGTCAAGTTTAACATATTCCTTCGCGCTCAAATATCTGTGCACACTACTCAATACACTGTCATGAAACAACTTATACTCGTACTTATGCACGTACCAACAAAAATCCTCTGCATTAAGCAATACTTGTGCACCCCATGTGCACCTTACTATGTGTGTGCTTACCGCACAAGGCTAATTTCAGTGTGTGCATCTACACATAATAATCTTCGACGTGGTGCCATAATTTACCACGCACACTGGCACACCATGATTTCTCGTGTGGTGCTAAATCTACCACACACACCAGTATGCCAACCTTTTCCAAGGACACTCTATGACTCTAATTCTAGTCACTTTGAAGTTACTTTTCTGTGAATAGTCACTTCGGTTGCACCCTTATGGTCCATCCAAGATCAATGTTGAACTGAGGCTCTGATGCCAACTGTAATGACCCCCTCGACCATATTGAGGATGGGGTATGCCACTCTAGAGCAACCACTCATGCTCTAACGCCAATTGGTAAAATTCCTAGCCATCAGGCTGGGACATGATACTCTAGTGAACATATTTCATTCCCATACTACAGAACATACAATAGCATACCCAATAGTCAACTAAGCAATGCCACCTAAATTTACTCTTTAGACTGCATGCAACTAAAACATATACATACAACATGCTCACGGAAGATTTACATCTAACATAAACAAACGATTACTATCTATAACATGACTTTTATATTACAAATAACAATAATTATTGATATGCATCATTTACAAATATTACCCATAAGCACACAAGCATTCCTAGTCACATATATGATAAAATTGTAACATGGGCATGTAAATAACAAAACAACATATCCATATATCATACAATTGTTACTTATCTTAGAAAGGTTTTCACCAACTCCTTATAGACCATCCACGAACCTCCCAGCCATAGATTACATTGTTCATCACTCTCAACAGTGTATCACCCCCGAGCTGGGACTGAACTCTACCCAGGGTAAAGGGATTCCTATCGAAGCTAAGGCTCACAGACAATAGGAAAGACTCCATCTCAGGTGCTCACTCAACTAACAGCCTACAGCCTCTCATTCCCCACATGCCTATCCCACCCAAGGAAGTGTACCCCTTCTCTGCTCAATAGTCCCTCGGCTGCCCCACTTCCCTTCCAGGGCTTCAGCAACAGGCCAGACTGGAAGTCTCAGAGAATTGTAGCTGTAGTTTAGCACCAATGAAAATAAATCCCCAATAATTCTCTCGCTTAGAGAACTGCTCACGGGCCTGACAACCCACTTCTTCAATCCCACTCCAAGCTAACCAGGTACACCAACCAAAAGGGACGGGGAAACAAGTTTCAGAAAGGTTGAATGGTTGTCTCAAGGATAACATAATGTGTGAGTGAAATGGTCATGGGGTCATTGAATGGATAACAGAGTGTGTTTTTGGAATCACTGTGAACTCTCTGTAAAAAATGATGGTCCGTCCTATGGTTCCCCCCCTCTCTCTATTTTTCATTCGTAAGGTCTCTCCCTGAATAATCCCCCCTGAGCTAATTTTCCCCACGATATGAATGCATGTCCCCAACTTGACACTTTTCATATCGGAAGTTACTTTTGTCCACCTGTCCCCAACTTGACACTTTTCATATCGGAAGTTACTTTTGTCCACCTGTCCCCAACTTTAGAACTTAGGATAAAATTATCCATACTTTATGTTCTGGAATATTAATATAATATTCCCTTAACTTTTGGCCCTCCTTTTCTCTAACTGGTGAAGTTCAGTCCCCCATCTATTTTATCGTGGTCGGTCTATGTGCACTGATGTATTTTATATTAATCATGAGTCATGTACAAAGTAGGAACATTGGCCCTTGACATCTAGGCGTTCCGGCCTAGTACCAAAACATAAGCATTCCGGCTTATAATACTGGCTCACCAGCCTATAATGCATATTTTATACACAAAGGTTCACTAACCTTAATATTGTGCACACTTAGTTACTGCGTGTTGTATCCTCTGTCTTTAGTTTTGCGTGCACCTTAGTTACTACGCAAGGTATTCAAAAATGTGTACATTACATCCCTTTACTATGCAGTATATGAGCGAGCCATGCCATGAAAGGTGTATTACAAAAATGATGTCTAAATAGCTCACTAGCTTAAATATACTTGGATTATATTTAGATTTGGGTTCGATCGAGGGATATTACATTCTCAAACCACTGAGCAAGTGCGGGGGATGGTGTATGAGATGGGTTTGGGGTTGATAACCTTGCTTGGCGAGACCCCCATTCTGAGTTTCTTAGCCACTGGTTTGGTAAAGAAAACGATGCTAAGGATTATGTTGACATCCTTACTTGTTAACACAGCTTTCTCTGGCATTTGCAGGAACAACGACAATGTCCTCTTCTTGCACTCTAATGGATGCATATCCTCCTCTTCTTTGGATTCTATCTGTGTTGGATCTTCTTTCTTCCAAGCCTCTGATCTTGAGCTTGGTCCTACCCCTACTTCTTTACCTTTCTTCCTCAGTACCTCGGTGGGAAGAACATAGTGCATCCTCAACTTGCACGGGTTGCATTTAACTCCCGGCCACAACATCAACTCCTTATCAAAGGGCTCTTCGTCCAAGCACAACAAAAAAATCCGTGAGTGGAAATCCTCCCCATTAGAATACCTCGGCCACACAAAGGTTGTTAGATTACTGAGAGGGGGGGAATCAATAATAGAGAAATTTAATCCTTTTTAACCATATAATCCAAGCGTTATATCAATCTAGCATTA
Source organism: Picea sitchensis (assembly GCA_010110895.2). Taxonomy (NCBI): domain Eukaryota; kingdom Viridiplantae; phylum Streptophyta; class Pinopsida; order Pinales; family Pinaceae; genus Picea; species Picea sitchensis. The sequence goes on along the minus strand of SNQJ01S0019525.1, from coordinate 67,318 downwards.
TCATCCAATAACTGCAGAGTAAATAAGCAATGAACAAATGAACAATCATGTACATACACAGTACACCAGTATTTTACATGGAAACCCATAGTGGGAGAAAACCACATAATTTTTTTTATTATATGTCTTGAAGAATTAAATTCATTGGAAGCACCAACTTTCTTTGTTTTCCAACTGAAACTGGAAGGAGGCTCCAACCCCCTTGTTTCTCAGGCTACAACCCTAGGGAAGCTCCAACTCCCCTATTCTTCGGCTACAACCAGAAGGAGGCTACAACCCCCTATGTTATCTGGATACAATCAGATAGGTGGCTATAACCACCTATCCTTTCCTCATCCAACTGCCCTAAAGTAGAAGTAGAATGATGGAACCACTGTCACACTATCACTATGAGATATACTGTTTTAAACCTGTACCAATAAACCTGAACCATGCATCAACCATGCATCAGCCTGTACCTCAACCTGTAATCAACCTGTACCATAAAAAAGTGCATCAACCATGCACCAAGTATGTACCAATCATGTGTCAACTACTCATCAACTATGACTCATCAATATGTACC
>SNQJ01S0019525.1:37175-48734 GCA_010110895.2 Picea sitchensis | reverse complement strand
CAGTCTTCTGGTCTCAACAACTACTTGATTGGATGCATTGGCATTATTGTATCATTTAGAACGATGAAATTGTCAGTAGTGTAGGGTAGGTAACAGTTTCGAATAAGATCAACATTCTGAGCATCTCTTTTTCAGTAGTGTTTATCTTAATTTGGTTTTAGTTGCAAGATCAAAATAGGTACAGGTTGCGGAATAAGATTTTGGGATCAACCCAATGGATTAAACACCAGTTTGCATGTTCAGAGGTTCGTGGTTCTTGACACCTCCTGAAAGAAGCTGCCATCCCTAGGTAGAGCCTATGTTGGGGACCTATAATCATAGGTAACTCGATTCTTCGACTGTTGATTTGGCATTTCTCTCGTGATGATGAAATATGGCTCGATTGATCCCGTTTCTCCCCTCCATTCATTTTGCTTGATCCCCCATCACCCTGCTGCATCCTTCATCCACGTTGCACCACTCATTCCCTTGTCTTTTCGTCCCTAAGCCACATCTCTCCCACCACCCATTCACGAATAAATGAACTTAGGATTAAAGAAAAAATAACAATAAGTTAATTAGATTAAATAATAATAATGTTAGTATAGTTAGAATAGGTTAAACTAGCTAATAAATAACTAGTTAATAATTAATTAATTATTAATTAATTAATTAATAATTAAGTTAAAAATTTAAGTTAGTAATTAGGTTAGAATTTGATTAATTAAAAAATAATACAAATAAAACAAATCATAAAACATTAAAAAATAAATTAAAAAGAATTAAAAATAAAATAATATTAAAAAAACAAAGCAAATTAAATAAAAGGAAAAACATTAAAACAAATTAAAACTTAATAAATAAAATATAAAATACAAAAACATATATAAAAAACAAGAAATATAAAAAACAAAACATATAATAAAATAAAACAAAACAAAAAAAACAAACATAAAATAACTAAACAAAAACGTAAACAATAAAAAAAAAATAAAAAATAACCAAAAATTAAAAAACTAAAAAAACATGCTATCCTAAGTCTACCCCACCCAAAACCCCACGCACACCTTCATACACCACGTCCCATCCAAATTCACATCAAACAAAATGAACGGTTATTAAAAATTACGGACCCCCCCTCACTATCTGAAACTTAACGAGAGGGGAGGGTCCAGAATGGTAGTTTTTAAAAACCACCCCCTGGACAGGTGTCACCCCCACATTCCATCAGACCCCCCCCCAACCCTCCAAAACCTCTTACCACCTCAGGGGGGGTCTGGAATACCACCCATCCCGAAAAAAACCACTTTCCTCATTTTTTGCCATTTTTGCCTATTTCAGTACGTCTTCTTTCAAAACAGATTCTGGGCAAATGAAGACGTATTTTCAAAATCCGAGAGAGATTTTTTCTTATCACGGGCTGAATAACAGAAACCTCTCTCATTTTTTGCACTGGTACCATGAGCAGGGAGAATCGAAGCCATCTTCGAGGCCCTTTGTTTTCTAAATTTTCACTTTTCCGTTAGAGTCCTGATTTTGCGGGAGCGGTTACGGCCAGCTGGAGGCGAATTTGCCGAAACCGAAGGAATTTTCTGTCCAGCACAGTCCCATATACAATAAAATCCTTCATTTTTTTCCCATGTGTCAGCGTTGAAGAAAAAAAGATGTCTGTTCGGACCCCTTTTTCATAGAAATTAGGCTCGTCTTTCATGGCAGATAGTTCCAGATTTTGGGGGATTTGTGGCTATTTTTGGCCGAGGCGGTTAAACCCGACTCACACAACTTGATGGGGAGACATATCCTATTTATAGAGATGATTTTTAATGTAAAAGGGTTGATCAGGCGAGGACCATGATTTAAAAAGTTTTATAAAACAACTCGCTGAGCTTTCTGTGTTTTTTCATCAATTTAATGAGAAAGTGCTATGTTGCAGGATTATTGTGACTATTTCGAATGGTGATGTATATCCCTCTGTGTTAATTTGTTTCTCTGTTATCATAATTAATGTCTTCCTATGAATTATTCCAATAATATTAAGAACAAAATTGGTTTTAATGCACCCTTTGTCTTTGGCTTGGTATAGTTTTTATGTTTTCCACTGAAGATTAAACTCATAATTCTTAGTTGCTCTGTGTTTAATTGGATTTCTTGACCTGTTTCATCTCACCCATTTCATTTAAATTAAAGGATCTAGTGAATTTTCTACCTTTCCCTACAAATATTATCCCGTTGACATGGATTTTTGATCATTCGTTGCAGTGATTCCATAGCCCAATGGCCCTTTTCTCCTGCTCCAACCAAACCAATTAAAAAATCCAAACTCCGAACCCATTAACTAGCCTAATATCTCTTCAAACAAAGTTATATCAGACAAAGAGATCCCTCTCTGAGTCTTGGAGGGATAGATCCCTGACTGGAAGTAGTTTTGATGTTGCCTCTGTGACTGCTTCCACAACCTTGGGCAAATTACAGAGTGCTAACAGGTCCCACAAAGTCTATCACCCATTTGTCAAATGCCTGAAGTGTCACTTGCGGTTGTAGTGGAATTTCATCCCTTTTGTTGGTTTTTCCTACCTTTTGTTAGACATCAAATTACTGATAGTACTCTTTTGAGTCTCTATGGATTGTTGGCCACCATAATCCTGTGTGTAGTACTTTCTGCGCAGTAGATTTTCTTGCATGCTATTCGCTCATGGGCTTCTCCTAAAATTCTTGGTCGTTCATGGTCTAATACGTATCTTTGTAAGATGTTATCTATGCCCATATTGTATAGATGTCATGTGATCAATTAATAGTCGATCGCATGGAATACCAAGTTCTTCTTCTACATAGTGGTATATTATTGCGACACAGTACCTGTGCTCAAGTACTGGATGATCTCTGCAAAGTAATTGTCAACAATCTGTACTGAGAATAGTTGTGCATCTAGAAAGTTGTCTTCTAAATTCGTTGGTTCCTCTCCATTTTTGACCCTCGATAGGTGGTCTGGTCCTGCATTCAATTTTCTTGGCTTAACTATTACATCAAAGTCAAATTCTTGAAATAGAAATAACCATCAACAGATTCTACCCCCTAACACTGGCTTGTTGACTAGGCATTTCAGGGATGAGTGATCTGTAAATATCTTAACGTGTTTTCCCAATAGGTAATGTATGTATTTCTATAGTGCATAAACCATATCTAGGCCTTCTCTTTTTATCATGTTATAATTCTGTTCTGAGTCTGATAATTCTCTTCTTGTGAACGCTATCGGGTGATCCAAGTCTCCTACTCCTGGTTTCACTAAGATAGCTCCAAGTGATATCGTTGATGCATCTACATGTACATGGAATGTATTCTCCCAATCTGGAAATACCAATATTGGTGCCCTTCAAGGTATCCAAACCGTGTTGGCACTCGTCGTTCCATTGATACTTTGTATCCTTCCTTAACAATTTTTCCATTGACGTTGTAATCTACAGGTAGCCTTTGATGAATTTCCTATAATATCCTGTATGTCCTAACGTTTCTCTTAGTTGGTGGACTATTTTTGGTGCTGGTAGATTAACAATGACTGCGATTTTGGCTAGATCCACTATCAAACCCTGTTTGCATACTATGTGTCCCAATAGTATCCCAAATGGTGTTCCAAATATGCATTTCTTGATATTCAATGATATATGGCACTTTCTGCATCATTATAACATCAATCGTAAAAATTCCACATGGTTTTTTAGTAATCTATACATTGTCCAATCATCTAGGTATACTTTGAGGAATTGATGGATGAATTCCTTAAACGCTGCGATGACCACTCTAGAAAATATCGCAGGTGAATTCTTCGGTCCGAACGACATGAATGTATACTGATAAGATCCCCATTCCATTGCAAATGTGGTCTTGTTTCTATCCTCCTGTGCTATCTTAATCTGATGATATCCTGAGAATCCATTGGTGAATGAGTTGGCTTCGCAACCTCCTACATTCTTGAGTATTTCATCCATGAACGTTGTGGGGAATGGTTTGTGTAGGCATGCATCATTCAACTTCCTCAAGTCAACGCATATCCTGATCCCTCTTCCTTGTTTCTTGTCCTGTACTACCATCAGGCTTATCCATTCTGATTCTTCGACTGGTTCGATGATGCTGGCCTCGAGCATACTAACGATCTCATCTTTAACTTTCTATTTATTTATGGGGTTCAATCTATATGGTCATTGTTTAATGGGTCTCGCATCAAGTCTGAGTGGTATATTCATTTCTCCTAATTCTCTGGCTATGCCTTTCATATCTATAAAGGTTGTGGGAAAAAGGTCGTTGTATTTGCGCAACAAATCTGTGATGCTTTCCAGTGTCTATTCATCCCAGTAATATCCAATGCTGACCATTTTGGGATGCTCGACTGTCCCTATGTTAACATTCTTTATCTTGATTGGTGCAAATATGACCTCTGAATCTAAGGGAGGTCCTTCCACATCTCTCTCTCCTTCTACTTCTTTGATTTGAATATTGCACGAATCATCTTCATCCATGCTTTCCTCCTGTACATGGTAGCATGACAATAGATCCTTGATTTTCTACTTAATTTGTTTTTGTACCTCTGTGATAGCTTCTACTTCCAGTTCTTCAATGAATATGACGTTTCTGATCTGTTTCAGGGCCGTGTCGATGTTGGGTTTCTCATGCTTGAATGAGAAAGTGACTGCAAAGTTCTTTTGGAGTGTCACCCATGTCTTGGTACCTTTATGCATTTTCTGGTCTGTATACCAATTCACTATTATGCCCTCTGAAGTATGAATGAAGTGGTGAGTCCATTCCTCCAGTGGCATCATTTTCCACAACGTTTTACATGCCTCCAAGTGTTCTGTTGGTGTGCCTAGTCCATCATATTTATGTTGTTTGTTACCTGTCTATTCTACGTTGAACCTTATGCACAGTAATCGCTTACATTGGTACCAATCTGTGATAGTCTCTTTGTGTGAACCCCACCATATTGTGGGTGTATCCTTTGGTGCTAAATCCAGTGATATAAATCTTTGGTTTTCTAATATGTCATCTTCATATTGTGTCAAGAAAGTTTCCAAATAATTTAGCCCATGAAAACTAGGTGGTTCTTTGATTTATGTGCCAATCTACCTTACTGTGCGGTCTATTCTAGCACACCTTCTCGTGGATACTTCGTGTAGTCTTTGCTGCCAATTTTTTAACCCGCTGTCTGAGTCTGTTGTACATGAAGTAATGCTCTGCCAACTGAGTACCCTGTCTGCAGTTGGGTTTATATAGTCCTCATTGCATGCAGTTGTTCTATACAACTAGATGATCTCTTCTAAATCCAGACAAGTGGGTTCTACGAACCTCTCACCTTATGATGGGTTGAGTGGGGCTATGACCCTGTAGTCCCCCGAATCAAATGTCATTTTTCTATTTTTTAAGTTAATTATGGCCTGGTTGTCGAACGCCCAATCCAGACCAATTAACATTGGGTAAGGTGTTGTGTCGTCTACTATTTCGATGACTTCAAAGTATGCCTTAGTGCGCACACCATCCAGATCTACCATCACTCCTTTTAGTCTACCTATTGGTAGGACTCTACGTTGATTTGTTAGCTTTAATTGAACAGTTGAGTATCACAGTGTAGGTTCTCCCATGCATTTCCATGTAGCTTTTGATAGTACATTCACTTCAGATCCTAGATCTAGTATAATATCTCCCATATTGAAATCCCAAATGTTAGCATTTGGTTTAAATTCCCTACTTGTTCTTCTTCTTGTGTGTAGGTGGTTGACAGTTTTCAATTCTGGCTTATGTTCCATCTCGCTGCTACATTTTTCTAGGATGTTTTGTAATATTTTGACAGATGAAGGATCACTTAACATTTTGATGCATGATTGAAAAAAGTCTTTGATAGTACTTACTTGTTCCTTGGGTTTTATTATGTTGATATGGTCCAGTGATGGAAAAATTTCATATTCCAGAGCTTCCTTGCTCTGTTATTCAGTCGACGCAATGTTCTCCTTCTGGAATTCTTGTCTGGCTTCTGTAAAGATCTCCTTCTCCTTATGCACATCGAACTACTTCTTGGGGTCAGTGTTCTTCTTTACCCATTGGTTCTGCGCTGGTTCCTGTTGACCTATGTCATTTCCTATTTTCTTTCCTCCTCGAGTGACTATGTTGATGTTCCATCCGTCATCCCTTGCTTCGGCTAAAATCCACTGAACATTCTGGTTATTTTGATTCTTTTTTTCCTGGATATTTACAAGTAATGTTGGACATTCCTCCATATCATGGTCTAATGTGCGACAATACATACAAGTCGCTGGTGGCAGTGGGCACTCCCATGCATAATGTCTTGGTTGCTGGAAATTGTGACATGTGACTGGTCCTCTACCGCATATGAAACCTCTTATGGCTCGTCCTGCTCCTCTATAAGTTGTGCGATCACCTTGTGACATTTTATACTATGGTCCATGATTATACTATGCGATATTGTACTGGGGATATGTTGGGTTGTACTGTGGTTGTGAATTATTGTACGACTGCAACACAATATTATATTGTTGTTGCGCAGTGTTGTATGGGGCTGGGGCTTCAGTGAATTGTGGTTTTGTTTTCCCAATCATCATTTATGCCTATACCCTATATGCGTTTGATGTTCTTTCCCGCATCAACTCCATAGTTCTGCAATCTTTGTGGTCATGGCCAAATGACTTGCAAAAGGTGCAATATGAGTTCTTTAGAACTATTTGGTATTTCTGCATCATCGTGCAGTGGTAAGGGTCGTGACCCAGTTTCTTGCATATTTCACACCATAATCCTCCCTATGGTAGTGGGTTTGGCATCCCCGTCACCATATATTGTGTGAATGTTGGGCATTCATTCTTATGGTGTCCTTCCATCCTACAAGTAGTGCACCAAACGACTTCTCTTTTGTCCTTGCTCTTATTCAAGTTTAGCTGAAATGCTAAGTTCTTCAGATCCTCCTTCAGTTCTTCGATAGCCGGGTCCGTCTGCTGGTACTGATTCTCTTCCAATTACAAGGCTTCTTGCAGAGCCTCTCCTACGTCTAAAACTTCTATTGTCATGATGGATATTTTAAGTGTGGGAGTAGTGAGTTGACAAACAAGTGCCGATGTTGCATAACGGTCATAAGGTATTTTAACTTTCCTTTTAATCGCTTGAATCTTTGATAAATATCCCATACCGATTCTCCTGGTTTCTTTCTTATTTCAATCATCTCATTCATGTATTGATCCTCTAAGCTCAAATTCTAGAACTCATTTATCAATATTTTCTTAATTTCTTCCAGTGTCCTTGTTGTTCCAGGAAAATTGTTCATGTCTAGACTCATGTATCAGTGTAGTGCTTGGTCTCTTAGCATTATTGCTAGCTGTGCGAGTTTGGTGTCTTCATCAATGATCTTCTTTGCTTCCCAGATCTTTGTGCAAATGAAAAGATGCTTCTCAAGGTCTTTTGTTTCTTCTCCTTGAAACTCTGGTAATCTAATAGTAGGATCGTGTCCTGCCATTCCAAATACTAAGCTACTCCCTCCTCTGGGTGGTGTATATACTTGACTAAGGTTCCCTGAACTGGCTCCTCCAGTTGTTGTTCCTTATGTATATGTGCCTCCTATTGTCAGAATTCCTCTGAACTTTGGTTGTCTAAACGGTGGTGTTCTCTTTGGTGTATTGGTCGCACATGGGTTTATGGGTTCCACACTGACATTAATATGAAAGGGATGGTTGTCTTCTTCTCCTATTCTTGGGCCTCTTATTTTCCTCTCATACATGGTGCGCAGGATTTCCTCAATCTTCTCCACATCCCGGAGATCCTCTACCTCTTCCTCATCGCTTGCCAATCCCTCCCTCTTGGCTATGGATCTCTTCTTGGTATTCACCTTATACTGGTAGGGTGCTCCACTATGTGTCATTCCTGATGACACGAAGATCCACTTAATCTGGTCATCATCCATCAAGATTGGGTCCAATGGTTCCTCCTCCTTCTTCTCTTTATATTTACCTCCTTCCATTCCTCCTGTCTCTATCGGTGCTTCCCACCTTTCCCCATGCATGCAGGGAAGTCTAGCTGTCTGATTCCATTGTCATTACACTTTTGTTATGTAACAATATCTTGATAGAAGTATACAATGATCAAATGTACCTTCCTATGGGTCCTCATAGGAACTCTTGCTCAACTGCGTTGTATGACTTTGTTTTGTCTACTGCAAATTCTATGATAAAGCCTGCCACAATACTGTCAAGCCAAAAGTCAACTACGCATATGAATTTGTTGTTCACCTGCTGCAGCTGCTAGATATGTACTGGATTCCAATCTAGCTATCGAATATGATTTGTCATGTGGTTATCCTTTAACCTTAAGATCCACTCCTGTAGTAGATGAAGAAAATCATAGAAAAATACTTCGTGTAAATCTGTAAATACGTATTTATCCAGGTATTTACGCGGTGTGATCCTGGGGTTTCTATTGTCTTTCTGTGAAAAATCTAGCTCTTTAGTTCTCAACCAGCCCTCAATTTCTTCTCTCATGGGGTTCCAAGGTCTCAACATTCTCTTCTAATGACTCATTTCTCTTCTGTTTCACTCCTTCGGTTATTATTCATTCTATCTTATCTACTCATTCCTCTCTTGTTCCTCTTAACACGACAACATAACCATTTGTTGGTTACTATTTCCCTTCTTAGGTTGTCTAAGTTATTGACCCAGGGCTCATGTCATTTGGGGTTCCAACAAAGTCTCTAAAACTATTGGCCCTCTTGGTAAACCAGAAGGCAACACAACACCCAGAAGGTACTGTGTCGTCTCACCTGAGATAACTTTAAATGGGTGACTGTAAGAATCAAGTGCTTATAGCTTAGGACAGAGTAGGGGATAGGTTTTTCTTGATTAAAGCCAGGTATCATGAGTTGTAAGGTAAAATACTTATTCCTTGAAGTGGCATACATATATCCCATAGTTTAATTCCAGCAAAGTATAAATAGATTCATAACAATGTATTAACTCAGTCATTAAGCTTAACCATTAATTGCTGAAAGAAAGTAGAGAAATTCATACATTCAACACATTACACAAGTATTACCATGGTTCACCCCCCCTTGGGATACCTACAAAAATATTTGGCTCTTGTCTCTTTTATTATGGTAGTTCTACATTTCTAGCGTCGTGCACTTACAATTCTCCAAAAACCTGGGTAAGATCTATGTGAGGCGAACTAGATTGCACCAGGCTCTACAACCTGCGGTATAATCCTTAGATCTACCTTCCCTCGTATATTCTTTGCTAAAAAACTTACAAAATCCGTTCATACAGCTAAAAACATTACATATCTCCTATGCTCCTGCGTGGTTATAGTCCCCAAAACTTCACTCCAAATCCTAACCCTCAACAACAACAATAATAAAAACAACCATCCTTATATGATACTTTCGTATCTATATTTATACATTTCAAGATCTTCATCCTTTTACAGAATATTACCAAAACCCTAACCCTTCTTATGTTAGGTATTTCTCCCATGCATGTGTTGTTCTCCCTCCAGTTGTCTCTTTCCTTTGTGCGCGCTTTCTTGCATGCGTGCGTGATGTTCTTTTGCTAGTTTTTAGTTCATTTTTATGCACGCTTTCTTTCCCACGATAGTTATTCTTTTCCCTTCGGCCTGGTGCCAACACACTGGAAACGGAATGACATGTACTATCCATATAGAATAGTATTACCTTCAAATATATTAAAACTCATACCATTATACATGAAACAACCTTGGGTTCATTAGCCAAACCTTTGTGCTATCATAATTCTCTACCGTACTTTCTTCAAGGGTTGACATCAATGACAACCAACCTTAATAAACAATCTCCCCCTTTGGCATTGATGGAAACACTATGATGAAATACTGAAATCATTTCATGCAATACTGAATTCATATCACTCATGCTCCCTTTGGAACCATCCCTCTATCCTCTACATCTCTGTGACCATTTCTCCCCCTAGAATCATGCCTTTGTCCTCTACATCTAATAAATATCTCTCCCTTTGTCATCACGGGCAAAGGTATCATTCCATCCGGGGCTGCTCCCCCTAACTGAACTGTCATATTTATGGTGCTTCCTCGTGTACATCTAAGACATATAAGATAAGAATTCAAAACCATTCATTTTGGAGAAGAAATAACTCTGAGTCTCTAGCGAAGATACTCAAAGGCGTCTCGTGGAAGTGGTTTTGTAAAGATGTCTATCACTTGCTCTTTTGTTCCCACATACTCAACTCTGATGTTCTTTTCTGCAATATGTTCCCGTATAAAGTGATACTTGATTGGAATGTGCTTCGTCTTGGAGTGAATCACCCGGTTCTTTGAGATACTGATGGCACTTGTATTATCACAATAGATTGGAATGGGCTCATCATACTCAACCTGTATATTTGTCATAGTTTCTTTCATCCAAAGAACCTGTGTACAACATGTTGCTGCTACAATATGCGTTGCCTCGACTGTAGATAAATATATTGATGATTGTTTCTTTCATAGCCATGATACTAAACACTCACCCAAGTAGAAAACTTATCCACTGGTGCTTCGTCGGTCATTAATACAACATGCCCAATCTTCATCTGTGTAATAAATAAGAGATATATCCTTTCATTTTGAATACCATAATCCAAACTCTTCTATTCCTTTGAGATATATGAAAATCCTCTTCACTGCTAACACATGTGATTCCTTTTGTGTTGCTTCAAATTGTGCCACCTGTCCAACTTCCTTCATTACATCTTGTCTAGATGCTTTCACATATAGTTGGCTACCAATCATTGACCTGTATTACCTCTGATCTGTAGACTTTGAATCATCATCTTTTCTTAACTTGCAACTGGTTTGCATGGGAGTGATAATTGGTTTTCAATCTTCCATTCCGAACCTATTTAACATTTCTATGATATACTGGGTTTGAGAAAAAAAAAAATCCTTGGTTGCGTTGACGTATCTGAAGTTCCAGAAAGAAGGATAGTTCTCCAAGTAATGCCATTTCAAATTCATTATGCATATCCTTTGAAAATTTATGGCTTAACCTTTCATCATCACTACCAAAAATAATATCATCAACATAAAATTCAATTAATAAAATATTGTATTGAATTACCTTGATGTAGAGGTTGTTGTCTTCACTTCCTTTTTTGAACCCTGCCTGATGTAGATATTTATCCAGTCTAGAGTACCATGCTCTAGGAGCCGTTTTTAGACCATACAAGACCTTCTTTAATTTACACACATAATATGTGTTCTCTGATAACTGAAATCCTTCTGGTTATTCACTGTAGACTTCTTCTTCAAGTTACACATTCAGAAAAGATGATTTTATGTCCATCCAATACACTTTAAAAATTTTGGAGTATGCATAAGCTAAAAGAAATCCGATTGCTTCCATTCTGGCAACTGGGGAAAATGTCTCTTCAAAGTTGATTCCTTCAACCTGTGTGTTATCACCCCATAAGTTATGGGAATCAACTGGTGACTGGGATATTATCTGTCTCTAGTGTTTTTGTTGACAAATGATTTTTCATTCTACAAATAATTTGAAAAAAGAAAAAGAGAAAA
>SNQJ01S0019525.1:15135-27383 GCA_010110895.2 Picea sitchensis | reverse complement strand
CATGTCACCAATGGCAAGGATTATATTAGTGAAAGAAAACACCAAGAAGAAAGAGGACTTTGGGTCCCTTCTTCCTCCAAGGGAGGGATCTTGGACCCCCACAACTAAGCTCTTCTTACAACTTTGAATGAAATGGTGAAATAATTCCAAGCTAATCCACTCAAGAAGTGAGATGGATTGCCCAATGTAATGATGCTAGTATGCTCTTGATGAGAAAAGAGGATTCCCCAAGAAAATAGCAGCAGCATAACGTTGCAAATGAATTCCTTGAAAATGAAGTGCACCTATGGCCTTGTTTTATAGCACCTCTTTGAGGTATTGTGCAACCAACTTATAGTGTGAAAAGTGGCTATTTAGGGCATTTTTAGGTCTTTGACTAGCCACCCAGTGAGATTCAACCGAGATTTGGGTGTCAAATCAACTTGGAAGCTAAACCAGAAGTGGGTGGGAGGCTGACCAATCTCATAAATGTGTTGTTCTCAGATGTGCGCGGATTTTAGTGACCACATTCACGCATCGTGTGCATGTGTTCTTTTAGTGAATTTCTGGATCACGCATGTCTGTGCGTGCCCTGTGTAGTCATATCACACCTTAATTTTATCACTGGTTGTATAGTTTTGGACCTTTTGGAAATGCTTTTGTGGTAGTTTTGGTCCATGGGTGACCTCATACCTATTTGACGATGTTGGATTTCTGTAACTATTTGCAGATGAAATTTCAGTGATAACAGATGCCCCCTAATGGATGAGGTTAGGAGCATACGTATGGCCAAAATTCATCAATGTTTCTTCTACTGAGAGTGACATTGTAAGAGAGAGAGATAGTGAGAGTATCAAGAGTGACCCATTGGAGGGATAAGGGATCCTGTAGGACCAAACCATCCATAAGGTTTGTAAAAAACAAATTCTATACAAATAAGGTGGGCATGCCCCATGCTCGTTTCATGTAACTCAAAAAAGAATGGTGTTGTATAGTAACTGAAACAGTTTGTTGATGTAGACAACTGTAGCACCCTTGGGGGTGGTCATGATAAAGGTAGAAGACAATTATGAGGAGGAACATACTCTGAATAGTAGGTAATGACACCTGTAAGAAGTGTCACAGATTCTGTAGGCATTGATAGCCTAGCTAAGTTCGGAGGTCTTCAAAAAATACGAGAAATAACTACAATAGTCGTAAAGTAAGACCCACCGTAACATGAGGAAGTGTTGAAGTTGAATTTAATAGGGGTCAATGACAGCAAGGAGCAATTTTTGGTTCTCCTTGTGCCATCTGAGACCTCTCATTGGAAAGGTAATGAGATTCAAGATACTATCACCCTTCTGGAAATTGTGTTGATGTCAAAAAAAGGGGGACACGTCTCTAAGAAGAAAAGGGATTCGTGAAATCTACTAGGTGAGGTTTGGAACTGAGGAGGTACATGGAAAAAATCAAGATGTATGAAGAATCAAGACTGCCTTTGGTTGGGGGTATATGCGAAGTTAAGTGGCCACAACCGTTTAACTAGGTCGAGTGTCAGGGGGACAACAAGACATGGGATAAGTTGTGTCAGAGGCGGGACAAAGTGGACAAACTCAAAGAGAAGAGGTAAGTGGCCTGTGGTATACTCGAAGTATATGGATGATGTCAATAGGAGTAGATGATAAGGAGATCCCCAACCAAGGGTGACATGGGTTGCGTTTTCCAAAAAAGGGAAGAAGCTCGCCAAAGACGACAAAAAGATATTTAAATGATGGAAACAAAGGCTTTTTACAATTTATAAAGAATAATTTGGGATGAGTATACAAATACAGAAACGGGTGCCCCAATGTAATATGGTTGAGCCGGTGAGGGTGCAATGTGCTTGGATAACTGGTGGAGGTTGGGGGACCCATAGGTGGGTTTTTGTATGAGGTAGATGGTATGGAGGGAAATTTGTGGAGGGGAAAACTGATTGTGGATGAAATGAAGGGTTAATGATATTGCAGAGGCATAGTCAAAATAGAACCTTGAAGAGATAATCTGGGAGTCCATTAGGAAAGCTATCAAAATGAGGAGAAAGAGTATGTGGATGATTCATGACATGATGTAAGACTATCAGGACTCCCATCCCTAAAGGGGTGAAAAAAACAACATGAGTGTCAAAGTACCAAAGGGTTCTATGAATGGGACAACTCATGTGGGGAAGAGTGCTACCGGGTGATAGTACCCAAAATGAAAATGGAGGTGTCGGTACTACAGAGACAGAGATGGGGATACTAAAGACAAATGTCAGAGGGTGTGACTAGAGATGCAAATGAGATTCAGAGGGAATGATCACATGCCAGTGTTGATTATATACCTGAAAGGGTGGTGCTAGTGTATGATGACCAAGTACTTGCACACATGAAAAACAAAATACCCGACATGAACAATATCTGAAGAGAATCAAACATACAAGAATTTATTTGATAATTTTGACCATGAGCATGCGTACCTGGATGGGTATGGAAAAATGGTGCCCTGAGGACTAGGGATAAAAAATGGCATGGGGATTGTCTTGATGTATGTGATGGGACGTTGATCTCGTGGCTGAAGACAGATCAAAAAACAGACACCCGGAGCTCCTGAAATGGGGTTTGGAAGTTTGGCGAAAAAGGTTATATATTATGTGGTTGCAGGCAATCATTTGTATGATGTCGGTCCACTGGCGAGAGAGGGACTAGTCACAGCTGAGGGATCTCATGGATATTGAGGAGATGGGGGTTCATGCCACTTTGGTAGCCTATGGGCTGTTGATTTCTTCGAGTGCCCATTGATACGGGCTCAGGAGTATCTTCTACAGTTTTTGATCCGGATGTGGAGTCTAGATCTGCATTGTTTTATGGTGCGGGGAGAGAAGCTAGCCTTCACTGCGGTGGAGGATGTGTACTTTTTTACTAGGCTCCATTTTAGGGAAACACCCCTACCAATGGAGCTTGTGTTACCTGGGGACGTGTAGTTAGCTACCTTGGGCCGAAGGTATTGTTCGAGGGAGAACTTCATGTCAGGCTCCGTAGTGAGTATCAGGGTGATGGATGCTTTAGCTCATCGTTGTGTAGTAGTGATGATTGTGAGGGTATATGGGTCCCTCACAACTCAACATATTAGTGGTGGTCAGCTGAGGGTTATGGGGAGGGCACTGGACAAAGATAATTTTGCCTGGGGTTTGATGTTGCGTGCCAAGATGGTAGGGCAGCTGGACAAATGTTGAACTGCGAACTCAAGGGACTTTTCCTTTGGGTCCATCTTGGTGGCCTAGTTTTTGGAGAGGGTGTCGATGTTGTGCCCTAGAGTTTTATTGGGTGCACCTGATGCATAAGAGCTGTGACTGAGGCGGTGGTCGATAATTTTGATTCACCACGGTGGTGGTGAGGGTGGTCATTTTTTCATGGCTGAGGCTGCATAGGTGTGGCGGCAGATGCCATAGATCATACTGCAGTATCCATATTGTGGTGTTGACTTTTGGGGTGATCCATATATGGTATTACCTCTTGGGGAGGTGTTTGACCACCGAGGTCTGTTTCTTATTTTGATATGTTGATTTTTTAGATAGTATGACATGTGTATTATGTATAGATGTTGATACTATCATTTGGTTGTTTATATGTGAAAATGTGGGACCTCGCAGGCATGAGGTTGAGTTGATGAGAGTGTTGGCTCATCAGGGGCCAGTGAGACCATCACGGGGAGAGCCATAGGCAGGAGAGAGATGTCAGCGCGAGGACGTTGAGGCTAGACTAGCCGACGATGAGAGCGCAACTAGGAGACATCATTTTGATGACCCTGGTGCCGAGACATCGCATGCTCCTCCGGTGGAGGCCGACAGAGATTTTGAGGATATTCGCTACCACTTGGAGGTGGTGCTACAGGGAGTGCCTAAGGGCATGTGGTCGCACATCTAGGATGAGGGTGTCCTGGAGAAGTGTGTGGGAGTGTTGCTGACATGGCAGACCATGGTGTGGTGAGCAACAATAGCAGGTGCTACGATGACCGCGCGGTTACCTCTAGGTCCAGAGGGACCGATAGTGGGTGGGGCACCACCGCCTGAGGGAGGGACAGGAGGTGGTGCTCTAGAGGCACCTTGAGTGTCACTCTATGTATGTTTGTATTTTTGTATATAGGATGGTGAGCCCATTTTGGTGTAGTGGCACCAGTTTTGTACTAAGGTGCTTCATTGGCCTGCGGATTTTGTATATGATGTATTTTATGTGTATGTAAACATTTTGATGGCACTGTTGACCGATATATATATATATATATATATATATGAGTATACATTTTGGGGTCTTTGTGATGTTTACATGTGTTTTTTAATGTGTTGATGATGTCTAATCTATATATGTTGTGGTAGGCTTGTGATGGTTTATCTGTGTGTAGAGATATCTTGATGTGATATATGCCAATCGAGTATAATGTTAGCTAGGTTATATGTAATTTGATTTAATTGTCTTGGAATATGTGTAAATGTAATCAAATCAAAATGTTGAGATAAAAGTCTAACTTGTAGGTATTTACAAAAGAGGAAAGGATCATGGACACGGTACACATTGTTGAGCTGGAGGACGACTAGTTGGGAGTCAATAAAGACGCTAAGGTGACGAATACAATGATGATGAGCATCGGCGAGGAGGCCAATGATGGAAGTGTACTCATCTTGGTTGTTGGTTGTTGAACCCAAACATATGCCGCTAGAGTGGAGTAGTTCATTTGATGGGGTATAGAGGGCCCAAGCTGCCGAAGCAATATTTTGTGTCCAACGACTAGTGGCATCGATGTAATTGATGTGGTAGGCCAGTGTAGGAAGCATCTATCAATAACACAAAGGATAGTTTAGACATGAGGGATGGAAAAAAGATTAAAAACACTACAAAAGAAATAACCTAATGTTGAATGGATATTCTTAGGCATAAAATTTCTTTAAGTATAACCCGTTGATGGGTTTCTTGAGAGAGAGGCCTTCGGGGGAAGCCAGGATGTATGTGAATTTGGTGGGGCAATGTTGGATAATGTAGGGGCCATGCCATAGTGACTCGAATTTTCCATGACTAAGGGTATCGTGAGCGATATCGTAAGCAAGGACGATGTCGCCTTCGTAAAATGAGCAAAGGTTGACATGGAAATCAAAGGTGGCCTTTGACCATTTTTTGGCTACCTCATTGTTCTGTAATGAAGATCGACGATCTTGATCCAGGGACTCTAAGTTCAACAAATGTTTCTCCATTGGAGCAGTGTTGGGTAATATCTCAATTGCGGTGCGTAAGGTGGAAATTTTGCACTCGATAGGAAGAGTGGCCTCGACCCCATGGACTGGATGAAATGGTGTGAAACCAGTGGTCGTTTTCACGGCCATACGGTAAGCCCATATCACAGAAAATAACATATGATGCCAATTGGTCTTATGTTTATTAACTGTGTGTTGCAACATGGTCTTAAGGACCTTGTTAACTGATTTGACCTATACATTAGAATGAGGGTAATATGGTGAGGAAAACTCGTGGGAGAATCCCAACCGTGATGAGAGTTCGACGAAAATATCATTCTTGAAATGTTTCACATGATCAGAAACTAGTTGGAGTCGTACTCCAAAGTGGGATATGACGTGATTAAAGAAAAAATGAGCTACAGTGTCAGCAGTGTTGTTGAAGGTGGGCATGGATTCAGCCCATTTTGTAAAGTAATTGACTGCGACAACAATGTATTTGTGTCCATTACTAGATGGGGGGTTACAAGTCATGAAGTCAATGCCCCATTTACAAAAGGGGCCTGCAGTAATGACTAGGTGGAGAAGAGAAGGTGGTGCTCATGATTTGTTGGCATAAAGATGACATTTATTGCATCACTTCATGGAATGAATGCAATCGTGAAACAACGTAGTAAAAAAATAACCTTCTCACATGATTTTCTGGGCAGTGTACATTCCCGAAAGATGGCCCCCGCATGCGCCGCTATGGCAGTCGTTTAAGACTCGATCAGCCTCGTCAATAGTCAAGCATCGACGAAGTATGGTATCGACCCCTCATCGATATAAGATATCTCCAATGAGGAGATAGCGGGGGGGCTGGTGTTGAATACGATGACAATCATCTCATGAGAGGTGGTTACCAAACTTTTGGGTTTGGAGATAGACAAGGAGGTCACCGTACCAAGGATCATCCGAAGTGATATAAAAGAGATGTTCATCAGGGAAGTCGTTTTTTAGGGGGGCACTGGCAGTATTAGAGGGGAAGGCCATGACAAGTTCGACGAGGATGAGATTTTTCTTTCTCTTGGGTGTTGAAAATTAGAGATCATACTCCTGAAGGATAACAATCCATCGGGCAAATTTTCCATTAATTTGCCGACGATTGAGCAAGTATTGCATGGGGCTGGAATCTGCTACGAACCTAGTTGTGCGAAGCAGAGTGTAATGGCACAGTTTCTGGACTGCAACGACAACTGGAAGGGCTAGTTTCTCTTCGTGTTTATACTTCAGGGGTGGCCCTGAGAGGTTTTTACTAATGTAGTAAATGACATGATCACGATCGTCATCACTGATTTGAACAAAAACTCCTACTACTGAGACAGTTGATGCTGATATGTAGAGGATATAGTCGGGTGGACTAATTAAAGGGGTGTTAGAGAGTGTCATTTTAAGATCATCGAATGATTTTTGGGCATGTTCATCCTAATGGAATGGGATGTCGTGGCATAGTAAGCGAAGGAAACCGTGTGCTCAAGTGGAATAGTCTAGGACAAATCACCATAGAAAGTTAGCTTTTCCTTGTAGGCTCTGGAGTTGACATAAATTCCTAGGGGATGGAAATTTTGTGATGTCTTGGACTTTGAGGGGGTCCATGGTAATACCTCTTTGGGAAACGATGAATATGAGGAGGCGCCCGACAGTGATGCATAACATGCACTTGAGGGAGTTCAAGTGGATGTTGTACTGACGACACCATTGGAAGATGATCCGTAAATCATCAAGATGTTGGGTGCATTTTTTGGATCAAGATGTGATGTCACCCAAGTATGCAAGGATGATATGAGATATATCATGGAAAATGTATGTCATAGCTCGTTGGAAAGTTGTGTCATCATTCTTTAGGCCAAAAGGCATGACACAATATGCAAAAGTACCCCAAGGGGTGGTGAATGCGGTTTTGTATTGATCAACTGGATGGATTTGGATTTGATTATAACTAGAGAAAATGTCCATGAAGGACAGAGCCTCATGGCCTATGCAGTCATCGATAATTTGATAGATGAAAGGCATTGGAAATTTGTCTTTGGGACATGCATGATTGAGATCGCGAAAGTCTGTGCAGACATGGATAGTGCCCTATTTTTTGTTAACGGGTACAGGGTTGGAAACCCATGAGGTATAGGCGATGGGGTAGATGAACCCAACCGCACGTAAATTGTCAATCTTAGCTTTGATGGCCGCTGCTTTGGATGGGTGTAGCAGTCGTTGTTTTTTATGAACTGGTGTAATATCAGGCCAGGTGTCAATGTGATGTTCGACAATAGAGGGGTCAAGGCCAGGCATTTATGTGTATGACCTGGTGAAAATATCCCGATATTCTTGGAAGAGGGCTTTGTAGGCAGTGATTTATTGAGGGGAGCATGTGGTGCCAATGGTGATTTCCTCGACGACTCCATATTTTATGGAAACATTGATTTTGATGGTCGGGGAAATGTTGGCCATGTTGCCTTCTTCAAAAGAATCAGGGGTAGGAATGGGGTTGTTGAACCAGTCAATATGCCCTGATGGGATAAAATCCTTGGTTTTGACTGCGTATATGGGGTGTTGGTTAGGAAGCGTACATGCTTCCTGTGGAAATAAGAGCGCTCTGTGGTGTAGTGCATCCCATGGGTAGTCAGGGGTGTTTAATTCTTTGAGTATGTCCTTTTCACAATGGAATTGGTGGGAATACAAAGGATCTAAAAGAGTGATATTGGTGAATGTCACCATGTGGTTGTCCTATGGTGATGAAGAAGCAGGGTGAACGACGCAATGGGATTGCGATGGTTCGCTCAACATAAACCAAATATCGAGGTACTGAGGAGTACCAGTGGTAGTTGGATGTAAAATTTCTGTAGGGAAATGAACGGGAGAATTGGGNTGGGGGGATTTGGGGGTAAATCCTCGGATAAGTCATCCAAGAACCATGGAGGAATAGGGAGTGCCTCTGGTTTAGTAGAAATGATATGAAGAATCTCTAGTGATGAGGTAAGGTTAGTCATCGATTCTATAGGGGGTGCAAGGGTTTGAATCAAGGTCATTTGGCGTTGCCTGTATTCAATGATCATAGGACATTGATATGTAAAATGATCTAAGGATTCACATAGAGAGAAAGGGAATCTCATACATTCATTGACTTAAATTGTGACATAATGGATGTCAATGATGTTTGGTAGGGATGATGTAGCTAGATTGGGTTCGTGCTGGAAACTTTGGTGTACTGCGACTAATGTCTATCAGAATTGAGGTAGTGTTGGGAAATGGTGTGTATAATAGCCATATTCGGAACATATGGTGCAAGCAAATTGAGTTCATAGCCCTTTGCTACTTGTTTTAGGGGAGATAGTGGCAGTACTTGCTACAGTGGTGAGTGGTGATGGTGTTTGATTGGATTGAATTAGGTTACATAACTCAAGTAGAGATGGGCATTTGTTGGTTGGGTATACATCTTTCTCACATAGCGCGCAAGGAGATTGGACACATGGGGGAAGTGGATTTGTGGGCTCCTTCTTCTTTTGCCTGCCCCCAGCTATGGCAGGGAGGTTAGTGAGTGGGGGTGTAGAGGGTATAGTGGGAGTGATTAAGGGAATCCTCATTGATATTCCTTCTATTTGGGGGGGAAGGGATGGTTGAGGAACCATCTCTAGTGGATGTAAATACCAAAATAGAATTTCCAACACCATATTAGGGAGGGTAAGTGTTGCGGCTAATTAGAAAGATTGTACACCTGGTGGAGGGTAAAAGAAGGGGATTTGAGTAATGTCTTGGGGAACTGTCTCCCAAATTGGGATATGGCCTTGGTGAGAGGTGAAATTGTGAACTGGTGGAGTCGACGAGTTCGTAGGAGGCTCATGAGGGGGGAGCTCTGCGACTAGTGGGATGTCAGATATGATAGAAGCCTCCCTATGAGGAAGGGTATCCTTTATGTCAGTTCCGTTAGACGATATGATGCATACTTGATTGGAAGGATGACGGAGCAGTGGTGCACCATGGTAAGTTCCTAACAATGACGGGTCTTTGAAAATCACGGGACCCATTTCGATGAGTCGGTATGCTTCATGATTAGTGTGGATGAGAAGGAGAATGTTATCGATGTTGGCAGAAGGTTTAGGCTCATAATGTGAAACTTGTTCAATGGTAATGATATTCCCGTTATGGGGGAACATCATAGTTCGAAAGACGAAAGAGGCAACTGCCTTCATAGCATACATGTAGCTACAACTAAAAAAGATATTATAATCGAGTGGGGCATTGATAACTTCAATGTCAATGAGAATGGTCTTGCCCCCAAGTTCTACAGGGACATTTTGGAAGAGCTCTTCAGGAGAAGATGGTCATCCATCATAATCTCTTAAGGTAATGGCAGGTGGTATCAGTTCGAGGGAACCAAGTTTCTTCTATACAGACTTGGACATAATGCATGTGGATGTGCCTTCATCGATGATGCACCAATGAAATGTGATGTTTTGAATTTTCACTGGGATTTGAAAAGCGATTAGAGTAGGGAGGCGAGGTTATTCACTGTCGAGATCAAATGTGATGAGTTGAGTATCTATGGGGTCGACTTCCCCCAAGGCTAAAAGTAATGATTTCCACTGAGTGGCAAAAGTTTGAAGGACTTCTAAGATTGACATGGTAGATGGGGATTGTGCTAAGTCATCGACCAAACTGTAATTATGAGCCGCCCTAGTTTGGGGGTTGTGGACATTCCTACGCAATGGGATGCGAGGGATGCGAAGAGGTGTTTCAGCGTTTGGGCGAGGAATCACCAACGGGGGTCCCGTTGGTGCTAGGATTATTTTTGCGGGAATGGGAGGAGACTCAGTAGGTGCATGGTATTGATGACTACATGTTTGCAGAAGGATTTATTCCTCACTAGTGAGGAGGATAGTATGATCTGCGGGATTATTTGGATTGAGATACTGTCCCAACTGTGGTTAGGTAGGCTACGTGCCCTATTGGGTGTTCATCACACCCTGGTGCAGAATGGGATTCTATAGCAAGGTTGGGGGAGGTTCTTGGCCATATTGTTGTAGGGCCTGCTAAGGGGCAGGCAGTGTTGGAGAGTGTGGTACACTTCCTGAGTATTTCATCCATTTAAAATCAATGATTTGGGGGAAATGATGAGTATAATGACCGAACTCAATGCAAAGGGCACAAGGGAAGGTGGTTCTAATAGTATTGTTATTTCTCCCTTGACACCTATTGTTATTGCCCCTTGGGGGTTCTAATTCCCTTGATTCTAGTTGCCCCTAGTAGGTTGGTTCTGTTGGGGGTGATTCCCGCCTTGACCTGGGTTACTATTGTTCCTAGTTTTTCCTTTTTTTTTGGCATTATTCAATTGATGGGGAAAATTTTCCATATTCAGCTGTTCAAAATTTTGATATTGCTGAAGGGGAGAGGGTTGAACAAAATTCACCCCAGTATGAGGATGTGGGGGAGCCATGGGCTATGGAGGACCAGGGAATGGAAAGTATGGATTCTATGGGGGTAATGATCTGTAAAGTACATAGGAAGGCATGGTGATTTTGCTAGTACTTAGAGTATAAGCTGAGGTGGAGGGAGTACCAGAACTTGTTTGGATAGGTGGGTGTATTGTGGGTGCTAGTGGTGGCCCACTGATAGGTGGAGGAAGAACAACAGGGTATGGTTGTTGATAAGGGGGTGGAAGGTAATAAGAGGTTCCCCCATATGCTGACGGATATTGAGGTGTGACATACATCGGTTGTTGTTGCAGTTGTGGACTATGGTGCATGGTAGTACCAATCAATCTGTCTACTGAGTGAGACATCCCAGGTTTGTCTTGGCCGAATGGTACAGGTTTTTGGAGGTCAGGAAGTACTGTGTATAAGTACCTTAATTGTGAATAGATGAGGTCTTATTGTTGAGCCTTACTGATGGTTTCTTATTCTGATTGAGGGAAGGTGGAAGCCACATATTTACTAAGGAGAGAGACAAGTGATCTGAGAAACTAGTCAAGACACTGTTGTTTGGTGGTTTCATCTTCGCAAAAACTACGTCATCTATGCCACTCGTGAATGTGATCAATGATATATGTGGCTGAGGTTTTTTTAAAATTAGAGAGTAGTTCAAGACCATTGTCATGGCAGATTGGTAATTGAAAGAAGGTCAAAAATGCTTTGGCCAAGGACTCGAAAGTCACATTGGACCCCGCTTTTTCTTCTACATACCATTTGGCTGATGGTCCAGTGAGCGTGCATTGAAATAATTGTAGTCAGATGGAATCATCAATAATGATGTTGGAGGATCACCATAGGTGGAAAGTCATGACATGGTTGGTAGGGTCATCCCTTGCCTTTTCTTCAAACTTGGGAATGTCTAAAGGTAGTTTGGTAGGCATTGCAGGCCATGCGAGGTCATGCAATATAGGATCATTTGTGAGTTTGCTTAGATATGGTATGTTAAGAGAGGCCAAATATGGCAGCTGGATTGGTGGCGGAGGATTAGTTCTAGCCATGGTGTGAGTGTTCTGTGAACCTGACCCTTGAGGGGGGCTAGGTGGGTTGGTACTTCCCCCTTGCGAGGAAGTTGGCCCCCCGCTTCTATGTAAGGGAGAGCAAGTGGACTGTGGACCTTGGGAATTAGACCCAAGTAAGGTGGAACCAAGCAAAGCTGATCCTAAGATAGTGGCACTCACTCGAGTGTGTGAAGGTGGTGTCGATGAGTTGGCAAGACTAGGAACTCCCCCTAGAATAGAAGGGAGGTTTAGCAACTGTCTGGAATGATGGGGGTTTTTGGGTCCCCTACGATGTCCAACTAGTTGAGTGGATGTGTGCGAATTGTGGTGAGAGTAATAAATAAACAAGAGCCTTTGTTGCAATTTTTGAACTTTACATGATATATATCTAAATCAAAATGTAATCAGAAGTTCATCATACATAAAGTGTTTTGAAAAAGAAGCATATATGTGGATAAGTGGGTTTTTTATAAGTGGGGGATCAAAGAAAACAAGTCTCGTGTCCTAAAAGATGTAACGTCCTTCCTCTCAAATAGCACTGGACCTTCC